>ML800290.1:170602-194073 GCA_009831015.1 Picea engelmannii
GAGCCAGCGGCATCCAAAACCCTAACCCAATGACCTGGATTAGTCCAAAACCCTAATTCCTTAACCAGAAATAGAAAACCATCGACAAAAACCATGTGCCGAAAACCACCTAATATCATGTGGTCCCGGAAATATGTCGTCCTGGAAATATGTCGGCCTGGCGATAATATGTCGGCCAGAAACCGACGAAAATATGTCGGCACAAAAAAAAAAATTCGGGGGCGCTGCCCCCGAACCCCCGCTCGGGGGGCTTCGCCCCCCTACACCCCCCCTCTTACCCCCTTGCACGCCCGGTGCAAGTGCTCAGACACTACTACTCGTGTAAAGAATATAACACATACCCAACACAAGTTCTGAATCTCAGGAAGGATAGTGTTGTTGTGCACATAGTAACAACAAAGAGGAGCAGGAGGTCGAGAAAACCTCGAGGTTTCACAGTCGAAAAAGCTCAAGAGGGACAATTTTCCTAGAACACAGGTGAGATTCAAAGGAATTGAGCTCACAGGGGAAGTGAAGGTTGAGGCCTTTGAAACTTCGAAAAATATTCCAAGGGGAAGGAATAAGTTCTAAAGCTCAAGAGGGAGCATAGTTGTCATTAGATCAACTGGAGAGGAAGAGATCTGGGTCGTCAAATCTAGTGCAAATAACCGATAGTCATTAGATCTGGAGGAAGGCGCACAGAGTTTAACCTCTGGGAGGTCACAAAGGAGAGGAGCCATATGGATGGTGGAGACACTTCGTGGAGGAAGTGCCGAAGTTGCGAGATTTGTTGGATCTTGCAGAGCAGCGAGGGGATTAAGGCCGAGTATCTTCCGATACTATGAATCTTAGAAAGGATAGCGACCGTCAAATCCGGGTCAATGACAGCTATTGATCTCATTCAAGAAATTGTGAATTCAGGGTTCGTGAGTTCAGAGGGAAGAACAAATTCTTGGTGCTGCAGAGTTCCAAGTCGCAAGGAGCAGGGTAGGAGATCAAAATCGTTGGATCAGAACCTCCGCGTGGTATCGCGTATCGAGGGTTTGGAGGTTGAAATAATTTTTTTTGACTGCGAGGTCACGAAGTCCGAGTGCCAAGGGCTTGTAGAACACGTGGCACATCTGTTAGGTGGGGACTGCATGGTTAACAGGTGGCATAACAATAAGCACCTAGAGAAAGGGGAAGCCGGTGATAGGTGTTGGACACACATCGCCTGGAACAGAGTCAACTCATTGCTGACTTTCGTGTCTCAGGGATTCGCAAAGGAGGAGCATGAGGGCTCAACACTCCAACTCCTGAAGTCGCGAGTTGTGAGTAGTGCTAGCACTTATCCCTAGCCAGTGGTTATGTGTGGAAGGCACTAACAAGGAGGAGCCATACCCATATCACATCTCGGGTATCGGTGTTTGGAGAAAGAGGAGTCGAGGGACTTCGACTCATGAACTCATGAGTTGAGAGAGGTGCTTGCGCTAAGGTAAGGTCGTGGTCACATGGAAATGTGAGGCTCACACCTGGCATCAATTTGCACAGGGCAAGTTTTCGTGAAGGACCTGTGGATCAGATTCATTGGAGGTTCCATCAGGGAATCAAAGGAGCCGCTTCGGATCGAGGAGAATTTAGAATGATCTTGTACGGATCTTGGCCCGAGGGTCGGAGGTCTACGTCAGAGCTAAAGTGTTGGTTATAAGTTTGATAAAAAGAAGCATGAAAGCTTCTACTGCTATCAGATATTCAGGTAGTATAAATTTTAATGGCAGCCATGCAGGTATGAGTTTTTATCACTCTTTTTGCATAATTGTTGAAAGGAAATTTTGGTAAGAACTTCCTTAGCCATAAATATGTTAAAAAAATCACATGATTATATGATTGAATGCATACCACTAGATGTGGTAAAGGTTGTAGGCCTGTATTAATTCAAAGATTTTTAGCTTCTGAATGCACACATTGACATCGTAGAATGTCATGTTAATTTGTTTATGGGGTAATAAACAAAGAATTGAAGATAAAAACTGGTTGTAGGAATAAATGCCAGTAAGCTAGTCATGTATGAGACCAGGACCTGGTTGAATATGACAAGGTATGGAAAATGTGGCAACACATTGGTCAGAATTCCAACTCATGGATGGTGAGATACATGACTGAGATAGAGAGCATTATGTAATTCAATGCAAGGTGCACTGAATAAGAATGCATTGAGAATTGCACTCATGGATAATGGGTGATAGAATTGTATACTAAATGCAATGGTTGAATATGTTTTGTAAGTACATGCATATATATTATTGCATGGAAATAATTATACTAATCGATGAAATGTTGCTAACCTCTGAAGTTGAGAACATTTCAGGACTTGTTAAACATTGCAACGAGAAAGTTACAAGCCAGGTAGTCACAAGAATAGAGACTACATAGAATTTTATGTTTAGAAAATTGAAATAATGAACTTACTGTTGTTAATTATGAACATGCATATGCATAGAATGATGAGTCATTCTATTTGGTCAAGTTGTTTGGTAATTGTGATTGAATTGCCAGGTGCTGAAAATTCTAAGATTATTGCATAAGATGTTGTACATGTTGAATTGTGATGTACAAAAAATACTGACAATTGTTGGCATTATGCAAGATGAAGTCTTGCAGGAAAATTGTATGCAGTTTGATGCCTGTGGAAAATCACAAGGATGACTGCATTCATAATGTGGCAACAGCCAAGATGAATCATGAAATAGAATGTCATGTTTTGGGAATAAAAGTTGAATTTCCTTTCGAACTAATTGGAATTCCTAAATGAATTCCTTTATGTTCTCTCAGGATAACTGCATGTGGTTGATGCAGATGAGATGATGTTGATAAAAGTTAAATGTTGGCTACAAAGAGTATCTCGGGAAGACGCTGCTTGGAAACCTTAGAAGGCAGTTGGAACTCCTGGAGCCACAGTGCTCTAAGACTTCCATTCTGGCCTATTGCTGAAGCCCAAGGAATGGGAGGTGTAGCATCGATGGACTGTGCTTGTGAAGGTGTATACTCCCAGGTTGGACAGGCATGAGGGGAATGAGAGACCATTGGTTGGAGTACTGCCGAGGTTTGAATGGTTGGAGTGCTGCTAAGGTCTGGTACCTTGGCCTAGACCATGTGGATAAGGATTGTAGACCATGGCTATATTGGGAAGCCATTGCCCCGATGGAATCATAGCCCTACTCCGGGGTGGAATGTCTTCTCACTCAAAAGATAAGTATAATTCTCTATTTATTGTATGTTGTGTATGTTGTATACAGTTTTAATGTTATTAAATTTGTTTGTATATACATATATATACATTGCATATATGCTTGCATTACTGCATCCATGACTGTACCTAAGGTGTCTCATATTTCATTACTTAAGAGATATATATACCTGATGCTAATCATGTAATCGATTGGAATATGATTCAGGTGGAACCAAAAGGTGTCCCGCAAGTGCATCCTATGCACATATTGGACAGGAAAATAAAACAACTCTGGAATTGATCTATTGAGCTTGTAAAGGTCTAGTGGACTTGGTACGGTCCTGAGGACATGACATGGGAGCATGAGGATGCTATACAGGCGTAATACCCACATATTTTTGAAGATTTTGGAAATCTTGTTGATGCTGTGTGAAAGTTGCATTGAGGATAGTGCAAAAATAAGGGAGGGAAAGGGGGTATTACACTTTTTCTGTAAGATTGCATGTGGCATGAATTCCCCCATCCATGGTTAGGTATGAGAGCTTCTATGGATGGGAGGTTCACCCCCATCCCCTCATTAACTCTTGAGGATCCTCCCCACCTACCATCCTGATGGGTAATTTATTCCAGGGTTAGAGAGTTGCTTTGGTCTTTGAGCAAGTAAAAACCAGTATGGAATTGGTTCGGTGGAAGTTAACACAACCACTCCAGGTCCCTTCCACCACCTCTCATTAGCCATCGTTGTCTCTTTTATCACATCCCCTCCCCAGCAGTCATGTAACACATATTCATAACATAATTTACATTCATCGACCTTTTATACAAAGGTCCATCAAATCAAACATTCACATCTTTGAGTTTTCCATAGTTCTTGGCCAATATAATTATTTTTACAGACTGGGGGAAACAGTGTGTTACAATTCCCTCCCCCTTAAAGGAACATCATCCTTGATTTTCTATCGATCAATATGATGTGTGTATACAGAAGTAAACAAAACCGGATATGCATGTTTCATGGCATCTTCCATTTCCCACATAGCCTCATCTGGGCCAAAATGTTTCCACTGCACCTTGACCTATGCAATGGTTTGGTTCCTGAGTGGGGTTTCCTTTCTGTCCAGTATGCATTGAGAATCTGGTAGGAATTATCCCGCCGGTTCCACCTAGATCACAGACCAGTCAATTATATGATTATAATCATGTACATATTTCTTCAATAATGAAACATGGAAAACATTATCTGCTTTTACTGTGGGAGGAAGTGCTAGCCTATAGGCTACAAGTCCCACTCTATCTAGAACTTCAAAGGGTCCGCAATACCGAGGTGCCAACTTTTCACAAGCTCCCATCCTCAGGGAACTCTTCCTGGGCCTAACTCTGAGATATACGTGGTCTCCCGTCTTGAATTCTCTTGGAGTTCTCTTTTGGTTGGTGTAACTTTTCTGTCTGTTCTGAGCGACCTTTAGATTTTGTTTTATCTGAATCACTTGTTGTTCCATTTATTTCAACATGTTGAGTCCAATAGTAATTTTTTTTACTGGGTTACTCCAACTAACTATAGTGTTGCACGACCTACCATAGAGGACTTTGAAAGGACTCATCTTCAGGGATTCTTGGTAGCCGTTATTGTAGGCAAATTCAACCAGTGGTAGGTAATCTTCCCACTTTTTAGGTTGATGCATTACATGCATTCTTAGCATGTCTTCTAATATTTGGTTCACTATTTCCATCTGTCCATCGTTTTAAGGATGATAGGCTGTGATAAACAATAATTTGGTCTCTAAACCAGCCATCAAGGATTTCCAAAAGTTGGAAGTAAATTTTTTGTCTTTGTTAGACACGATCTTCTTAGGCATACCATGTAGTCGAAATATCTCCTTCGTGAATATGCTGGCAATATCTATTTCCTTGCAAGTCGATTTCATGGGGATAAAATGGGCATAATTGCTCAATTTATCCACCACCACCATGATGGCATCATTCTGCTTGGACGATGTTGGTAGTCCGGTGATGAAATCCATGGAGATGGTCTCCCATTTCCATTCTGGGATTGGTAGAGGTTGTAATAATCCTATTGGGTGTCGGTGTTCTTCTTTAACCTGTTGGCATTCTAGGAACTTAGCTAAATAGTTAGATATGTCTTTCTTTAACCTAGGCCAATAGAATTGTTTCCTAGTGGCCGTGATCATCTTCTGATATCCTAGGTGACCAATATATTGTATTTTATGTAGTTCATCCATTATGAACCTCTTCAAGTCGTCACAATATGGAATATGCAATCTGTTTTTGTAAGTTAGTAGACCTCCATCTATCATCTGGTAGCCATCATACTTTATCCCTATGGGTTATTGCTCCAGGTACGAGGTCATAGTCTAGAAGAATGTGTCTGCTTCTTGTGCATTCCTGACTCTTTCCTTGACATTTGTCTCGTAGGTGCTCACCGCTTCTAGGTGAATTGTTTTCATACTTCTGCTAAGGGCTTCGTCCACCTTATTTTCCTTTCCTTTAATATGTTTGATTTCAAAATAAAACTCGCTAAGGAGGGCCATCCACCTAGCTTGTCTAGCATTGAGTTTTGGTTGGTCAAACAAATGTCGCAATCCACAGTGGTCTGTCATAAGTACAAATTTCCTTCCCAAGAGGTAATGCCTCCACATTTTTAAGGCATGCACTATGGCAGCCAGCTCTAGATCATGGGTCACATAGTTGACTTTGTGCTCATTCAATTTTTGGGATTCATAATAGACTACACTTCCTCCTTGCATAAGGACTCCTCTGAGCCCTTCCTTGTAGGCATCTGTGCACACTAGGAAGTCAGCTTCAGGATCGATGATCTTCAACATAGGTGCATGGGTCAGTGGATGTTTTAGGGACTGAAACCTTTCTTCACATTTTTGGGTCCAAAGGAATTTAACTCCCTTCTTCTAAAGGGCAGTGATTGGACAGCCAATCTTGGAGAATCCTTTTATAAACCTCCTATAGTATCCTGCTAAGCCCATAAAGGATCTGATATCCAAAACGTCCTTTGGGGTAGGCCATTCCATGATAGACCTGATCTTTAGATATGACATGGCCCAAGTAGTGTATTTGCTTCTAGAAAAAGTTGCACTTGCTAAATTTGTCATAGAGTTGATTTTCTCTTAGCACTTGAAGCACAAGTCTAAGATGTTCCTCATGTTCCTCTCTATTCTTGAAGTAAATTAATATATCATCAATAAAAACCAGTACAAATTTGTCTAGGAATTTGTTGAGCACATTGTTCATCAAGCACATAAAAGTGGCAGGGGCATTGGTTAATCCAAATGGTACTAACACAAACTCGTAGTGACCATATCTCATCCTGAAGGTGGTTTTGTGGATGTCTTCACTCTTGGTTCAGACTTGATGGTATCTAGATCTCAAGTCAATCTTTGAGAAGATGGAAGCACCTCCCAATTGATTGAACAAGTCATCAATCCGGGGTAAGGAGTACTTGTTCTTTATGGTTACCTTATTGAGTTGTCTATAATCTATGCACAGTCGGAGGGTACCATCTTTCTTCTTCACAAACAAAACCGGTGCTCCCCATGGGGACACACTGGGTCAAATATAGCCCTTGTCCATCATTTCTTTTAGTTGTAGTTTAATCTCAACTAGCTCAGGTGTGCTCATTCTATAGGGTGTCCTATACACTAGCACTGCTCCTGGTGCAAGTTCTATCGAGAAGTTAATGTCCCTTCTTAGAGGTAGACCCGGTACCTCTTCCGGAAACACATCTCTATATTCTCTTAGTGTGGGGTGGTCTTCGAGGCTTGGTTTGTAATCTTCAACTGATTCCAACACCTATATCGCATATAGTGGACATCCCTTTCTGCAATACTTTCTCATTTGAAGGGCTAATATTCACCTCACTGAGACATGTTTTTGGATCCCTTGAAGGGTTATCCTTCTTCCTTCTTCACTTACACATTCTAAGATTTTATGGTAACAATCCAATCTGGCTTTATATGTGGCTAGCTAGTCCATACCAATCAACAGGCCATACAATCCTAGGGGTAGTATGTTAAGGGTTGCTTGGGTGGGGAATTCACCCATAGTGAATTGGAAAGATGGTATGACCTTCGTTACCTTTCTTTTGGTGCCAATGGCTAACTGTACCAACCATGGCTTGGCGTGTTTATGTGGCTATAATTTACACTTATCAATAGCCTTAGGAGCTATATAACTCAAATTTGAACCAGGGTCAATTAGAATAGACACTAGATGGTTGGTGATCATACCTTCCATCTCTACCACTAAATCTTGGTGGTTAGATTGTTTATTATCCACGTCTGCATAAATTTGTGGCATACTTCTGACCACGTCATTGATAGTGGTAGCTTATTGAACGTTGGAAATTCTCCAGCTATTATGTTGTCGGTGCGAGCAGTCCCTCAGTAGATGTTCTTCTCCACAACCCCAACATTTCAAGGGTTATTTCTTCAGGTTATCAATATTTACTGGGGTAGATCCAAAAGGTTTATTTTTTCTCTAGGAGGGAAAATTCTGTTGGTGTACTCTTCGAGTTGGGAAGCTCATCCTTGAGTCCTTTTTATAGTTTTTAAATCTTGGGGATTTAAACCCTTTTTTCTGGAATCCCAAACTATTCTTCTGCTTCCAACCTTCATGAGGTTCTGCCCGATGCCCAAGCTATTCATAACAATATCTTTCCTTTCGAATAATGTCTTCTAGGGTCTTTGGCTCGTCAAACTCAATCCTATTCTGATAGTACTTAGGTAGTCCACTGATGAATTGTTGCACCTTTTCCTTTTCTGCTTTTATATAGGGTACGTACCTCATCAACTCAAGGAATCTGCTGACATATTCCTCTATGGTGCGTTGCCCCAACTTGAGTTCATAGAATTATTTAGTCTTTTCGTCGAAATACTTTTCTGGCAGATACTTTTTCCTGAAGTATTTCTCAAACCGTTCCCAAGATAGGTCTTCTTCGTGAATCCATTTTACATTCTTTAGGTCTTCCCACCAAATGGAAGCCTTCCCATTCAAGTTGAAAGTGGCTACTCGGGCCTTCAAATTTTTCAAGAAGTCATGGACTCTGAAATACTTCTTTAGTCCAAGTAGCCAGACCTCCGCTTCCTCTCCCTTCTTTATTTCACCATTGAAAGAGGGTGGTTCATCCTTCTTGAATTCTTCGAGATTATGATTTTTGGAATGATTTTTCTTCTTTCATTTTCTTCAGGAATAAGAACTAGTTCTGCTACTAGAAGATCCCTCCGAGTCCCCAGTTTCCTTTCCAGAGGAATCGTATGATGCTTGTCCATTATCTCTGGGGTGGACCTTTCTCAAGGTTCTCCTCCCATTGTGGCCACTTAAAACACCACGTTTTCATATCCCAGGTGGGATTCGACTTCTCTTTGTCTATTGTTGGTCTGCATGACTGGTGTCAGGTCCATGCTACAATTGTCTTTGTATGTCGGATAAGCTCTGCAACAAGACTGCATTAATATCCATTTTCTTTTCTTTCTCTTTTATCAACCTCTTGTTGTCAACCTTGCAGCTCTGTAGTTCGACCATGAGGCTCCTCACAGTCTCAGCTAGATCTAGAGGGGTCTCCACCGCTCTCCTTTTGTCAGACTCTTCGTCTCTATTGTGGGACCCATCCCCAACTTCATGGTGCATCACCATTCTATGTGTTTGCAGTTTCCCACGGTTGATCATCTACTTGTGTGCAGAAAACAAAAAAAAACACTTGTTGTTAGTCAACATTGTATTCATTCACAACTGGCGCATAATTCATATTTTTCAAATGCATACACACAATAGGAATTTTCATTCTTAACTTCGAATTTTGATAAAGGGGGTTAAGATAGAAGTTTACTCCTCTTAAGAGTACTTCAAATGGAGTTCATGCACAACTCGCTCATGAGCCCAAGAAGGCCAAGTGTTGTAACCATGCTCTGATACCAATTTGTCACACCCCCACTACGACAACCTAGAATTTTCATCTTTTCTTCGAGGGACATAATCCCTGAATTTCTATGGGGCCTAGCACAAACCATCCCTTCCCTTATCCTCCTCTATATGATCGTTGGCCATGACCATAGGCCTTACCAAAAGAGACACTTCTATGTTTCACAATTTGGGGAATCGCGATGCAACCATTCCCCTGTTCTTTGTCTTTCGAAATACTGAAACCTGAAAGGGTCTAACAAATCATTAGATCCTCCCTTGAGTCACTTTTCATACAACCGATCCTATGACCTAGTGTTATTCCTCTAAATGCTTTCGAGGTTTCACGATTTGGGGAATCGTGATGCAAGCATTCCTCCTTTCCCTTTTGAATCCCCGGAACTCGAAAGATTTCTGGAACTCTGACCACTCCTTTGACTTCCATTGCACATATCCTCTGACTGATACTTGGGACCCACCTTTTGACATTTCTCTCTTCGTGATTCCGAGAGTTGTGTTGACCATGCAACTCTACCTCTTGAGTCCCGAAACCCATTTGGGGCCCAATGACTATTAGCCCTCAACTCTATGGGGCCATATGACCCTCCTCCAAGGATTGGGTCCTACTCCTTTCTCTCTTCGGGATTTCACAATTCGCAAAAATCCACAGCAGAGAGTTTCCTTACCTTTCGAAACTTCGATCCATGAATTCCATATATGGGAATTTATGTATGAGATCAACGGCTGTGAGCCTCCCCTGAGCCGGCAGTCCAGATCTGATCTTACGAGCACCTCCTAGGGACTAAACCCCGTGCATGTATCCTTGATCCAATAGCTCTCATGCCACTACGCTCCAGATCCAACAGTCGGTGCATTTTCACAATTTCACATCCCTGGGGGTCGAAAGACTCTCCCTCTTATGTTTCCCAGTATACAAAATGTCGAAAAACTTAAACCATGCGCTCTAGATCCAACGACTGGCGCATTTTTGTAGTTTCATGTCCCTGGGGGTCGAAAGACTCTCCCTCTTATGTTTCCTAGTATACAAAATGCTAAAAAACTTAAACCATGCACTCCAGATCCAATGGCTAGCGTGTTTTCACAGTTTCATGTCCCTAGGGGTCGAAATACTCTCCCTCTTATGTTTCCCGGTATACAAAATGTCGAAAAAATTAAACCATGTGCCCCTTACCTCGAGATCAATGGATGTTGATCCATGCCTCCAGATCTGACGGCTCAATAGAGCTCCAACAGATCCTTGGATCTGTTGTCCTAGATCCCATCGCTACTTGCAAAGGATAAAGGGGTCGAGGTGTTAATGCCTGTGCTCCTCCTCTAGCTGAAGGGGTTGAGGTGTTAATGCCTGCACTCCTCCTCTAGATCCATCAGTCTTCACAAATCTCGGGTATTTCCGAAAGGATTCTGACCATTCGTCTACCAAACGATGGGGTATTCTCTTTCGATATTTGGGCTTGCTATAATTTCTGAGCTTTATTCACGAGATTCAACCTCTTGGGGCTTCAAACTCCCATGACTTCGAAACCTGAGAGGACTACTCTTTCTTGTACAAGTTTTCCAGATCCAGGTCATCTGGAGCTTCAGATGATCCTTGGGTAATTATCCCTGGGCTTGGTGACCTGACCAAGCTATGAACTCTATGACCAGGGTAAAGTAAACTCTCGGGTTTACTATATAGGTAGTCTTTTCAAGGAACTCACTCCAACTCTGAAATGTGAGGAAACTCCCCAGAAGAAGGTGCCTTCAGGAAATTAAACTAGGAAAGAGCGCGAGTCAAGTAGATGGGACAATTCTCAAGGGAACGAACTCGTATTATGAGCTTATTCATTCTATATATAAACTGATTATGGTCATATAAGTATAAACATGCATCCATTATTCCCAATCAAAACACAAGGCAATCACTTCTATACAGAAACCATTTATGAGCATATAAACATGAGCATGCATCTAGGATATTTAGTTCAAAATACAAAACATAAACACTTATTAGAAACACTAGGTGTGACGTGAATGATGAGAGGGGTGCTCATTTCCACCCAACCGTAGGCTCAGTGACTACAAACAGATTTACCATTAGCCACCCCCAAGATATACCACGATGCTTGAGATTTAGTCTCCTACTTCCAGCTCAACGGAAGTCAAGGATGAAGGTTATTCTCCTTCTCCTCTGTTCAGAACTCCCTGTATTTCCAGAGTTCCTCCAGTTCTCTTCTGCGATCCCTATCACGCGTGTTCTCTCCTCTCTTCCCCACACTTCCTTTCTTTCCTTTTTTGCAAGATTGTGTGTGGCGCGAATTCCCCCATTCATGGTCAGGTCTGAGAGCTTCTACGGATGGGCGGTTCACCCCCATCCCCTCATTAACTCTTGAGGATCCTCCCCACCTATCATCTTGACAGGTAATTTATTCTAGGGTCAGAGAGTTGCTTTGGTCTTTGAGCAAGTAAAAACCAGTATGGAATTGGTTCGGTGGAAGTTAACGCAACCATTCCAGGTCCCTTCCACCACCTCTCATTAGCCATCATGGTCTCTTTTATCACATCCCCTCCCCAGCATTCATGAAACACATATTTATAACATAATTTACATTCATCGACCTTTTATACAAAGGTCCATCAAATCAAACATTCACATCTTTGAGTTTGCCATAATTCTTGGCCAATATAATTATTTTTACAGACCGGGGGAAACAGTGTGTTACAACGGTAGGCTGATCCTACGCCATGTGTCCTTCTGTAATGAATGGCCCAGATTGCTTCATGACTTCACATTTCGCGAGTCCTCATGACTCTTCCCTTTGACTTTTTCGCTCCACGAGTCAGCGAAATGCTAATTTGTTGCCCCCTGTTTCCCACCTTCATACACCCTGACTTTGGATAAAATGCATGTGGTGTGTTTTTAAGCCCCTTTTCTCACATTTTCTCTGCCCAAGGGCTAAATCCTTAGGGAAAACATTCCCTTACAATTATATGTGATAACATTAGGATCCATGCGGGATAGAGTCCTCCCTGCGAGGCTCAAATATCTCCTTTTGTAGTTTCAATCACCTTCTATTGGTCTATGGAGTCATGCTCAAAAAAAAATCTGCTGAGGATTAAAGGATGACAAGCAAACTGTCTTAAAAAACGAAAGAAAAATACGTGGGATCCAAGAGGATCTTATTTATGTACATTCCTAAACTAATTGAATTTTACAAAGTGCTAGGTGAAAGAAAACTTCCACCATATCCATTCAAGTAACTTCCTAACTAGAAGCTCTTTTACTTTGTTAGTGATTGATAGCAGATGATGCAACCGTGACAGCAGGACGATTACATCCTTCAGTTTTCCTCTAGATGGAAATGGTGGGATAAGACTTGGAGGCTTCAAATCATGGAGGAAAAGAAACTCCATGTATTCCCCTACAGCCTCATAGAATGAGTGGCAAAATCCAGAAAATTTGTAGCAGAAATCCTGCTCTGCTCCACAGCTTCTCACGCATGGTTGAATGTCTCTGGAAAGCGTAGGTGGGTGAAAGGTTGATGCAGGTTGCTGATCCACTTCTCCTTTGTCTACTCTGATAACATGTGCTAGCTGATGGCAAGAAATCTCCTCATGTATATCAATGGATAGCTCCTCCTCTTTATCATGTTGCTTAGTGTCTTCATAGTGATCAAATGTAGGATAATCTTGCTACTCATCATCACTAGAATACTCATAGAAAATGGGTTTCCCTTCATATCTATGATCAAACTCTAAAACAATAATCCATCAAGAATATAACTGTTAAAAATATCCATTTTAGGAACATCAGTAACTGCTACTTATGGCTACTCATACACATGATTTTCCTCTTCAATCTTAGGTGAAAATATATCATGGGAAACCTCTTGAAGGAAAAGGGAATAATCATCCTCCACAACCATCTCTTATTTTAAATCTGGAAGGCCTTCTTCATCATAAGCACGGCTGGTCAAAACATTTGTCTCATGAATAGAAATATCCTCTGCGTTTCCTCTTTCACTCAGACCTTCACTAGACTCATCACATGAGGAAGGCTCTATCATTTGCTCGATGTGGGATGAAAACCTCTTACAACAGTCATCCAATATAAGATGAGACATGCAAATCTCCTTGTAATATAAATTAAAAGAATCATGAAAATCCTTCAAAGAATGGATACTAGTAGCAGGGATAGATGGGCACCATTCACGAGCATCTTCCTCCAAAGAAAATTTGAACATATTGATCAAGACATCCTCGTGAACAAAATTGTGCTCAAGCATGAAAATATGAAAATTAAAAAAGTGTTCACTAGGATGATCATGCTTGATTCCTTTGAATCTCAGAAGGTAATCATCCCATTCATTTATAATAGGGACAACATTTGGGAAACCAGGAGCAAAGGAGAAATTAAAAGGAGCACACCTCTGAGCCAATATTTTTTCCATTTCATACCAGTGGAGTCACTGATCGATTCTTTAAACATGGATTCGCCAGGTGAATGATATGCATCCTGAATGCGTCTAGTCTTTGTTCACCATCAAAGAGAAGATATGATCGTGGTCATTCCCCTAGGGAACTTTCCAAGCTGAGAAAGCAGATGCTAAAATCCTTCTCAAGAAAGCTTCTCTGGGTCAGCTTCAGGTGTGCTAGAGGTAGCCACAACTAAATGGAGTGGAAATAGTGGAGTCGCCAGGTGCAAGATACAATCTTCAATGGTTCTGATATCTGATGCACCCTCAAAATCAGAATCTCTTTGTCGTTCAATCCTAGGGAAATGTCTTTAATTTGTTCCCAGACAATGACGCCAGAAATGTTAGCACCAAAAGTCACCTCTGGATTGAGGCAGAGGTAAGCTCAGTACCCATCAGTATTTTATGTCACAGGTTGGTTATAAAATGGTCAAATGGGCGCAATCTCAAGAAAATATCATCTTAATTCAGAAGACTAGACTGATATGCACAAGAAGGTGAGGTCTAGTTTAACTTCAATCAATAGGTTGTAGTAAGGGTGAGTAGGAGGAAGACTTCATATAAGAATGTAGAGGTCTACCATGAACATCAATATTTCCAGCAGCCTACGAAAGAAAAACTTAAACACAAGGTCATCTTGAATTCAAATTTCAAAGGAACTGAAAGAAATTATAACAACACTATAATCAAGCTTTCATCATAAAGTAGTCACAATAATTCAAGTGAATCAATCAATCATGAACTCTTTCAGTATTGGAGGAAAACAAGAGGGAGAAAGAAAGTTGACTGACATTAAATAAGAAATCTCAGACTACAAATCATGACCAGAGAACTAGAGTGCTCATTAAAACTTTACAAATCGGGAGCTTTGCTCTACCATCAACCATTACAAAATATCAAAACTGAGTATTTATACTCATAAGAATTCTCCACCATGAGAGAGGTGACCTGGCTATTACATTCAAAGCTTTGCGTCTATATCTTCTTCTGTCAGACACGATCTCATATTAGTATGGGCTTTGTAGGAGAAAACGTTGACAGGGGAGCTTTGGCTGACAGTTTTCCTTCCATGGAAATAATTTCCATGCTTTCCATTTATGTGGTGAAATGAGGTTTCAACCACCTTCCCCATTTCCATTAACTACCTGCATCAATATCGGGATGGAGCCTGACACCCATGAATGCTCCAAGAGACGTTCATGACTCCACCAAGTCAAGCCCATCACTTCAAAACCACGCAGAACTTCTAATGAGACCAAAATGAGTGCTTTTGAACCTTGGCACAACTCCTATCCATCACTCCATGCAACCTTAGGCCACGACCTCATGCTTATCCCACATGAAATTTCAAGATTTCACATTTTGAGAGTTTTCACTCCCCTTGATTTCAAAAATTATGATGCTCGATCCCACGAAACGACCCATCTAGATCAATGGTCGGACGTACTTTGAATTTGATGGCCACGATCGTTTCCTTGAACAATCTTAGCCGCCCACTGCTCGATAGGCACTTTCCCTTTATTTATGACCCTGCTTCCATATGATTGTAGGCTGTGATCATGGGCCCAACTCTCAAGTGCATCACGATTTCATGATTCACAAACTCACGTTGTGCTCCATGCTCAAACCTCTAAGTTGTGAAATAAAACTCTCTTGGATTAGGTGCCATGCATTCCCTTTGATCGCACGACCCAGATGAATATCAACATTTCGGGATCTTGAACCCTTGGGACCTCGGCTATCGGCATTTCGGGACCTCGGCTATTGACATTTTGGAACCTCGACTATCGACAGGTTGATCCTGCGCCACGTGTCCTTCTGTAACGGATGACCCAGATCGCTTCATGACTTCGCGTTTCGCGAGTCCTCATGACTCTGTCCTTTGACTTTTTTTCTCCATGAGTCAGTGAAATGTTGATCTGTTGCCACCTGTTTCCCACCTTCATACACCCCAACTTTGGATAAAATGCTTATGGTGGGTTTTTAAGCCCCTTTTCTTGCATTTTCTCTGCCCAAGGGCCAAATCCTTAGGGAAAACACTCCCTTACAATTATATGTGATAACAAGAGGCTCTAGTGAAGCAAAAAGTCAAGGCAGCTCGAGCTAAGCTCAAGGCCTTCGAAGCAGAGTTGCCCAGATCATAGTGACTCAGGACGGGTCACGGGTGAGTGTTGGGGGCATGTTTTCCCTTGACCAAGTTTTGAGGAAACGACTGGTCATGTTTGACTATTTTTGGGACTTCTACATGATGGTCGAAGATGAAGCACCCAGACAAATCGAAGATCATGGGATCTCACCCTTTTTGTGGGATTTTTGGGGATTTTAGGGTTTATGTGACGGGTATGGGATGTCAGCCCATGGGTTTACCCATGTTTAGGCCCTTTTTGCAATGTATAAATAAATAGCTAAGTGATGTAAGAAGTAGTTCTGATCGGCTTTGTGCAAGAACCTGTGAGGGTTTCTAAGTGTGAATATTTGTGAATGTTTTGTGCATACTCTATGTGAGACTTGCAGAGTTAAGTGCAAGTGGTTGTAGTTGGTTTTGTGCCTTGACCTAATCCAAGGAAGGAGGATCTGGTGAGGTGCGTGCAGATCTCCTATCCTTTGCGATTGGATCTATGGCTTGGAGCATGTAAGAAGATTGGAAGAAGTTAATAAATAAGAAGAAGAGTTGGTGGATGTATCCCCACACTAGGGTGAACCATGTATATCCTGTGTTATTGTGCTTTGTGATATGTGTTCTTGATGGTTATGTTATATTTACTTAGTGCACTGTTTTGGATATATGATAAGTAGATCCATTAGTTCTTAGTGTTTGATACATGAATAAATGCTAGATCTGCTCTAATGCTATGTGTTGAATGCTTAGATGTGTTTGATACTGATTAATATTGCGTTGATCTACAATTAGGGTTAATCTTTGATGTCAATAAGAATCATAATTGAATTCATACTATTGGCTAAGTGCTCTGTTAAGTATCGTGATCATAGATCTGTGTCTGAGCTAGGTTGTAGACACTTGAGTCCTGCAACCCCCCCTACCTCTACCCCGGGTGAGACTTCATCTGCTTCGCAAGTGTTGCCGAAAGGGTCGGTAGTTAGGGTTTTGTTGGTGCACTGTTGAAGTGTTAAAACTTGGGTCTACCCCTATTCCAACAAGGTTCATACCATTAATTCCTTCATAATTAAAAGAGTTTAGTTTTATAAGCAGTGGGTTCTAGAGTTTTTTTGCTAATGGAAAAAGTGCGGAGTTCTAAGTTTGAGGTGGAGAAATTCAATGGAAAGAATAGATTTGTGTTATGGAATCTTAATATGCGATATCTTCTTGTGCAACAAGGATTGCAAAAAGAATTGGTTGGAAAGATAAATAAACCAACAAGAATGATAGATGAGGACTGGGAAGATTTGGATGCAAGAGCCGTCAATACCATTTGTTTGTGTTTGGCAGATGAAGTGTTGTTTAACATTGTTGAAGAGGTGACACCAATAGGTTTGTGGACCAAACTAGAGAGTTTGTATATGATAAAGAACTTAACGAACATAATCTTCTTGAAGAGGCAGTTGTACAGCTTGCGGATGAAAGAAGGTATGAAAATTGTTGATCACTTGAATGTTTTCAACACTCTGCTTTGTCAATTATCTAGTATGGACGTAACGTATGAATATGAGGATAAGGCGGTTACACTATTGTGATCATTGACTAAGCCTTGGGATCATTTGGTCACAACTATGTGGTTTAGCACAACATATGCCATTGATTATTACACTATTGTGGGAGCTTTGTTGTCTGAGGAGATGAGGAAAAGATCTAGTAAATAAATCTCAACAACAATAGCAATGGTGGTTAGAGGTCGATCTACAGAAAGAGGGAAAACTCAGAGGGGTACATCAAGGTCTAAGTCAAAAGGAAAGAAGAGTAAGAATAAATGTTGTTCTGTGGAAAATTTGGGCATCTCAAGAAGGATTGCTGGAAAAGATAGAATGCATCAAAGGAGGACTCCACAAGAGAAGCAAAGGAAGATAATGTAGATTAAACAAGTCTAGGTTCTAGTTCAGGTATGGTTGATGAGGTATTGTCTACTTGTGATGTTTCAAATAAACAACAACATTGGTTTTTAGACTCAGCTGCATCCAGCCACATGTGTCTTCATAGAAATTGGTTCTCAACTTACCAATCTATTAATGATGGTGTTGTTTTTATGGGAAATGATTTTTCTTGTAAAATTGTTGGAGTTGGTAGTGTCTGGATTAAAATACATGATGGTTCTATAAGAAAATTAACAAATGTAAGGCATGTTCCCGAACTAAGAAAGAACTTGATATCTTTGAGAGTTCTAGATTCTGTTGGTTACAAGTGTACAACTCAAGGTGGAGTATTGAAGGTGTCCAAAGGCATCTTAGTAGTCATGATGAAAAAGAGGATCGAGAACCTTTATCAACTTGAAGGAAAGACATAGGTAAATCAAGCAATGGTAGAATATGAAGATGGAAGTGAATCTTTTCATTTATGGCATCAACGTTTAGTTCATATGAGGGGAGAAAAGGCTTAAGGCACTGGTTGATCGTAAGTCACTTCCAATTTTGAAGTTTCTAAATTTGAATTTATGCAAGTATTGTGTCTTTGGAAAACAATGTAGACAAAAGTTTAAAACAGGAAGACATATAAGCAAAGGCATCCTTGATTAAATTCATTGAGATGTTTGGGGACCATCCCTTACAGTTTCTTTTGGAGGATCGTAATATTTTGTGACATTTATAGATGATTACTCCAGAAAGGTTTGGGTCTATTTACTTAAAAGAAAAGATGACGTATTTAATACTTTTAAGCAATTCAAAGCTTTGGTTGAAAAGAGCACTAACAGGTCAATCAAGTGTTTAAGGACAGATAATGGAGGTGAGTTCACATATATGGAATTTGAGAACTATTGTAAGGAAGTTGGGATTGAAAGACATAAGACCATGATTTATACTCCTCAGCAAAATGGTGTTGTTGAACACATGAATAGGACTCTCGTAGAGAGAGTAAGGAACATGCTTAGTAATGCCAAGATGAAGCAAGAATTATGGGCAAAAATAGTTCTTACAACATGCTATCTGATAAATCGGTCACCATCAACTGCAATAAACTGTAAGATTGGAGAAGAGGTATGGACAGGTCATTCGTGTGATTTTTCAAATCTGAGAATATTTAGTTGTGATGCTTATGCTCTTATTTCTAAAGATCAACATTCTAAGTTAGATCCTAGATCAAAGAAATATGTCTTTGTTGGTTTTGGTGATGTAGTTAAGGGGTACAGATTATGGGATCCTACTTCCCACAAATTCATCATAAGGAGAGATGTAGTATTTGATGAATCCTCACTCTTAAAATTAGAACAAGTAGATGTTGAAGTGAGTCAAGAATAGGTACCGCAAGTTCATCAAATTCAGTTGGAAACTCAGTGATCTTTAGAAAGGGAGGAGCATGAAGAAGTTCTAGAAGAAGAAGATGAAGATGCAAAAAATATCCAGGAAACTGAGGATATGCCTCAACCATCTCTAAGGAGATCTTCATAGGTCAGGAATCCTCCTACAAGGTATGACGATTATGTTTCATCTATGGCTTTGGTTTCTATTGATGGAGAACCTAGTTGTTTTTGGGAAGAAATTAAGGTATCTGAAAGTGCTCAATGGAAGAAAGCTATGAAAGACGAAATGGATGCCTTAGAGAGGAATAAAACATGGGACATGGTAGAACTTCCAAAGGATAGGAAGGTTGTTGGCTGCAAGTGGGTCTACAAATTGAAAAAGGGTGTTGATGATAAAGTCGAAAGGTATAAAGCAAGAATGGTAGAAAAAGGGTATTCTCAAAAGGAAGGTATTGATTTTCATGAGATCTTTTCACCAGTTGTGAAGCTTGTTTCAGTTCGTATTGTGTTAGCACTAGTTGCTTTACTTGATATTGAGTTAGAGCAGCTAGATGTTAAAACAAAATTTCTACATGGAGATTTAGATGAGGACATATATATGGAACAACCAGAAGGGTTTGTTCAGGATCATAATCAGAGGTTTGTTTTCAAACCCAAGAAGTCATTGTATGGCCCGAGACAGTCTCCTAGGAAATGGTACAAGAAGTTTGATTCCTTCATGGTGAGCGTAAATTTTATACGAAGTGAATATGATCATTGTGTTTACTTTAAAAAGTTGGAAAATTACATGTTCATTATTTTGGTGTTATATGTTGATGATATGTTTGTGGCAAGCAAAAGCATGGTCAAAATCAGCAGGTTAAAGGCTCAGTTGGCTAGGGCGTTTGATATGAAGGATCTAGGAGCAACAAAACAAATCTTAGGCATGGAGATACACAGAGACAAGAAAAATGGTAAGTTGTGGTTATCACAACAAAAGTATGTGGAGAAAATACTTATGATATTCAATATGAATAATGTGAAACCCATAGAGATCCCTTTGGCTTCCCATTTCAATATTTCTTTAGGTTTATGTCCTAGTAATGACGAAGAAAATGATTATATGACTTGTGTACCATATGCTAATGTAGTGGGAAGTTTGATGTATGTGATGGTGAGTACTAGACCATATATTTCACATGAAGTTGGTGTTGTTAGTCGATACATGACAAATCCAGGAAAATAACATTGGGAAACAATGAAATGGGTGCTTCGATATCTTAGAGGAACAATCATTTATTCTATCACCTATGATGGTTCCAGAGATTTAGTTTGCAGTTATGTAGATTCAGATTTTGTAGGTGACTTGGAAAAAATGAGATCCACTTCTGGATATGTCTTTACTCTTGCAGGAGGACCTATTAGTTGGATGTCAAAGCTTCAAAATGTAGTCTCTTTACATGCATGTAAGGTGTTGTAGGAAAATCTCCCTGCGGACAAGTAGATTGCCTCAAAGAGCTTGACCCTGACTCTAAGACAGAAAATGATTAACGTGGACACTGACTTCCTTTAAAATCTATTCAAACTAACACATGAGAAGGAAGGAGAATATAAGTACCTCTTTATCGACGTTTGTCCCTGCACGCTCCGAGTTGAGATCCGATCCTTTGCTCCTCGCTGAGTCCTGTAGACAAACAAGATACGACCACTTCCTACTCTATCGATATTAGTTTGAAAACAGATCTATCTATCAATGATAAGTTCATGTAACATCAGACACAAACTAGAAAGAAACAAGCCAAACGTGTCATATTGATGAGAATAACGATAGCAGTACTTACAATCATAGATGCGAATGCGACAGATTCGTCAAGTCCCCTTCGTCTAACCCTTGCTCGAAAGATCCACAACCTAGATGGCAGAAGCTTCAGTAATCACTCTCCTTTGGTTGACTGTGTGTTTACTATGAGATCATAGGTTTCATGCTAGCAATTCTTCCCCTTATCATCTCCAGCACCACTTATGATATCATAAGTTTGGTGTAATTCTCAATTTCCAATCCTCTTTCACCATTAGAAAGCTTGCTTATATAGCCTTGGAAAGGCTTCAACCACTTGAGATATCCTTGGGGAAGTTGAGGATTTACCTCCTTCAGCTAAGGATCTTCCCTAAGATCATGGCTGGACTAGGGATTCGAATCCAACTGCCTTCCAAGAATGAAAAGATGCTTCCCCCATTCATCTCAACAGCTTAACAACTACCCAGAATAGGTAGCGCTCCATCAAAAGGGCCATCAGAGCGTTGTAGCACTCCCTAGTAGGCTTTAGGGGGGCACCAGCGCTCTCAAAATATATAACACTCCCTCAAAAGGGCCAGGGGAACTTTATAACGCTCCCTGACAGTGTAAGGGGGAGCGCCAGTGCTCCGAGATAGTGTAAGGGGGAGCGCTCCCCTCCAAAAACTCAGCTTTTGAGGTGCTTTCAGATGGAAAAAGGTTTGTAAGCCTGCTGACGCATTTCTCCTCTTCCAAATAAAATGTTTGAGGTGTTTCAAGTGTCCTTCTCATGTCGTTATAGGCACGACATAGGCATCCTGGCAGCGTGCTTTCTCCGACACTTGTGAGCAACATGTGACACTTGCAACCTTGTGAGAAAAATGTGACAGTTGCGACCTTTGTAATGACGACACTTGCGACACTATCAAAGTGAGTAATTTCGATGTGTAACAGATTGCCCCCAAAAGTATGAAGTTAGAAGATAGGAACTGATAACTGAAATGCTTTGTAGACTTTCAAGCAAGGGTATAGACTCGGAGAACCTGACGGAAGCTGCACACAAACATCGAACAAATATCATGACATGTTTCAAAACCAAGGGAGGCATAACTATGCTTGGGTGATCAAGACTTGCAAGATATGGCTGCCATAAAATACACTATGGATCCATAATTGTATTGATAAAAAGGTATATCCACTGAGGATACAATGTGGATCTATACTTTGATGACCCAGATTGATCGTAGCCACGAAGAATACATAGTGGATCTACGAGATGACAATACATAGCCACGACCAATACAAAGTGGATCTATGTAACAGTATATGTGTTCTTTGTCCAATAGAAACTCCTTCGCAGCCTGGGCGAAGCATATATCAAAGTGGTTACTCAACCTAGGCTCTTCTCACCAATCCCAACGTGGTATGATCCTAACCATGTGAATAGATGTCTTGATGTCGAACATGGTAGAAACCACTTGATTACCGGTCAATGGTGTGAACCATTAACAAGTGTGAGGGAGATCACCATTAATGTCAATGATTTTGTGGTATACCTAGGGAGGTAATATGGGGTACCTAGGGAGGTACCCAATGGGAATGTAGTTATGTGTTATTAGTGGAAGTCATTTAATATTTGAGAATGTGGTCATTCAATGTAAGGTGGACTAGGTCCACTATATGAATAAAGGTCCACTATGGTAGTTGGATGTAATAAATGTGAGAAGGCTCTCTAGAAGGTTCCTAGGAGATAGGGAGAGCTATATAAAGAAGTCTAGGTAATGTAATAAAACATAGTGAAGAATATTGTGATTGTACAAGCAAGGATTGCTTGAGGAGTTTTATCCTTCCATAAGGGTTAATATATGGTGTTGCCCTACCTCAAGGGTTTTCTCTATTTCTTGTGTTCATGTTATGGTGAATGGTTTATGGTTTATGCTTGGTATTATTGAAGTATATTTGAAGATCTGGGTTAGGTACTTAACAAGTGCTATTAGAGCACTTTCCTTTGCCAAAGAAGGGAAGATTTGTTTTCTCTTTTTGCAGATTTGTTTTTTTTTTTTAGGGAAGAAAAAGAGGGTGGCGCATTTCAGGTTCAGATATAAAGTTTTATGAGATGAATTTGGAAAAAAAAATTGGATATTTTAATTCCTCTCGGAAAAATACCCAATTTCAAAAAAAAATCAGCCGAAACGGAGTTCGGGAAGTAAAGTTATGAGCATTTTAAATTCAACAGTTTTTCAGGGTTTTTCCAGAAAAAGCCGCGATTTTCTGTCATAACTTATTGTTCTATTTTTTGGGGTTTTTCATAGCAAGATGTATTTTACAAGGAAATGTTATGGCCCTAGTATTGAATAATTCATTAAAAAAAGAAAATCAGCATGGAAAGATACTTGGCCCCATTGGGTAGCTCTCAAATTGCAAGGTGATGTTGTCATTTGGTGGAAATCGCTTGATTATAAGGAGATGATGAGACTTTCCAATGTAGAATTTGAAAAGATATTGTTAGACAAGTGGTCTCATGGAGAAATTAAGGATAAAGAGAGAACCAAGAGTTTATTTTCATGTGAAAAATCTATGTTACAGATTCATGGCTGTATTCATAAAGAAAATATCGTTGTTTCTATTAACCCTAGTTGCATGCATAATTTTATCAATGTTCAGTTGGTTAATAGATTGCAAGTTCCAATAAAGAATATTCAAAGCACACATGTTGAGGGTGA
>ML800290.1:203842-216557 GCA_009831015.1 Picea engelmannii
ACTGGTTATAAATGACAACAATGGGTAATGAATAAATGTTGAATGCTAATTGATGAGTTTTTGTGCAAGAGGGAAGTTTTGGGAAAAATAACCCCACACTCATTCACCCCCCCCCCTCTAAGTGTGGTAGGTGTGTCCAACAACCGGATTGACCAGTCCATCAACCAATGATGGGTTAGGGGAAAGCTTACGATAACCTTTCGGAAGTTGAAGTTTTCCCAAAAGAGAAGAAGCCTCATCCATGCGAGGACAAAGGTGAGAGTGATGATTACCTTTACATAACATGCAAGGGAACTTGACAGTTTTCTTCTTCTTACCAACCTGAACATCACTAGTTGATGGGGTATCATCGACATGATCGACAGAGGTCGATGACATAGAGGACCACATTTCTAAGACCTGGGTAAGACCGGGACAATCCCTTAGAAAGTGGTCACCCTTACAAAGGCTGCAAGGGAATTTGGGTTTTGGATTCTTCCTTTTAATCTTGTTGACCTCATCAACACTCCCAGTATTATTAACGGTAACTAGTTTCTTAGAGCCCACATCTGATGTTGTTGGGGCCTTTGTCCTTTTCGGGTTCTTCTTCTTCTTCTCTTTCCATTTCTTCTTCCTCTGATCAACCTAGCTACTTTCTTTATAGATGTCACTAGGCGAAGAAGGAGAAATGGAAGGAGACTTAATGGGCGAAGAAGGTGAAAATTCGACGTGAGGTTGATGTGTGGGTGGTGTATTTACATCCAAAGCATTAGGTGCAACTGAAATATTGGGAGGATTCGCGATCACCGGAGTGGGGAACAACCAAACTGGTAATCCAATAGTGAGTCCTGGAAGACTCAGTGTGGCAACATATGGAGGACCAAAGTTTCCAAATGAAGGAAAAGTATAAGGTTCCCCGGGAGAAGGGGTTCCTCCATTGGTACTCCCAAGATTCGATGCCATTAACACTGACTCGACCTAAGGTCCACTAAGTAAAACAAACAACACACACTAAGAATTTAAGAAGCAAACAATCAAACAAACCTTCCTACGATGAAACCACTAGTTGGTGATGAAATCCAACATCACGAGATCAAAATAAGAAGGGGCGGGGATAGAGCGGGTGGATCAGTTACGTTGGTGACCTGCTTAATGGACTTACATCTTGGTGCAAGCTTCCACGCAGTAATTGTGGATTTACCCTCCAAGGAGCTCGAGTGAGTTTGACCAACGTCTGTTCCAAGTACAGTGAGACTTCCCTTCACCGTCACCTTGTGTAAGACCCTAAATATTATGGCCACTAAGGTTACCAATTCGTAGTCATCCCCTGGGCAGGAACAGTCGACAGTCCGATCCGAACGTACGGGCAGGGTATCGAGCCCGAAATCAACTAAAAGGCTTCCATGCAGTAATTGTGGATTTACCTTTAAGTGATCCCCATAATACTATATGACCACCACAATCAGTTAAACCATGGAGGGTTAGTCCCCGTAGCTTACCCGAATGCGACCTCATGCGTAACCCCTGTGTTAGAGGGGGATCCCAGGCAGACTTATACGATAATTGGATTTAACTCTCCCTACTGCAAGATACTAAGTTTGTTTGATAGCTTTGGAAAGTTATCCTTTCAACCTATTCCAAAGCCCTACACCTTAAACTAATGTAGGTTTGCTAACAAAAATGTAAAAAGTCTGATAAATTTTAGTTAAGCGTTGATTTTAATGGTTGTTGTTTACTCAGAGGGTGTATGAAAGTGAAACTGATGGAATGATGACTCGATTCCCAAAAATATGCATGAAATATGATAAGCAATCATTTCTTTTCAATGAATACCTATTTAAGGGAAAGAGGAAGAGTCGTTTTCACTATCAAACACTTGATAAGGAATGCCCTCAATAAATTTTGTCCTCAATCAAATCCAATATGATGCTACAACATCTCAAAAATGCAAACTAATATGCAAACTCAATCATGAAGATGTCTCTTTATTGTTTGTATATGAATAATGATTAATTAAAAACAATGCTTGTCTTGCTAGTTATCTTTTTGGATCAATGAAAATCAGACCAACACAAGCAAAAGTCATACAAACAATACACCCTTTCGTTGTAATCAAAACGAAAAGTGAAAGAAAAGAAACAATCAAAGAGAAAACAAACTTCACACCCAAAAGAAAAAGTTGAAGAACAATGATCTTGACTAAAATCTAGATTCCCTCAAAGAGCTTGACCCTGACTCTAAGACAAAAAATGCTTAACGTGGACACTGACTTCCTTTCAAATCTATTGAAACTAACACATGAGAAGGAAGGAGAATAGAAGTACCTCTTTATCGACGTTTGTCCCTGCACGCTTCGAGTTGAGCTCCGATCCTTTGCTCCTCGCTGAACCCTGTAGACAAACAAGATACGACCACTTCCTACTCTATCGATATTAGCTTGAAAACAGATCTATCTATCAATGATAAGTTCATGTAACATCAGACACAAACTAGAAAGAAATAGGCCAAGCGTGTCATATTGATGAGAATAACGACAACAGTACTTACAATCATAGATGCGAATGCGACAGCTTCGTCAAGTCCTCTTCATCTAACCCTTGCTCGAAAGATCCACAACCTGGATGGCAACAGCTTCACTGATCACTCTCCTTTGGCTGACTGTGTGTTTCCTATGAGATCATAGGTTTCATGCTAGCAATTCTTCCCCTTATCAGCTCCAACACCACTTATGAGATCATAAGTTTGGTGTAATTCTCAATTTCCAATCCTCTTTCACCATTAGAAAGCTTGCTTATATAGCCTTGGAGAGGCTTTAACCACTTGAGATATCCTTGGGGAAGTTGAGGATTTGCCTCCTTCAGTTGAGGATCTGCCCTAAGATCATGGTTGGACTAGGGATTCGAATCCAACTGCCTTCCAAGAATGAAAAGATGCTTCCCCCATTCATCTCAACAGCTTAACAACTCTCCAGAATAGGTAGCGCTCCCTCAAAAGGGCCATCAGAGCATTGTAGCGCTCCCTAGTAGGCTTTAGGGGGCGCCAGCACTCTCAAAATCTATAATGCTCCCTCAAAAAGGCCAAGGGAGCTTTATAACGCTCCCTGACAGTGTAAGGGGGAGCGTTGGCACTCCGAGATAGTGTAAGGGGCAGCACTCCCCTCCAAAAACTCAGTTTTTGAGGTGCTTTCAGATGGAAAAAGGTTTGCAAGATTGCTGACTCATTTCTGCTCTTCCAAATCAAATGTTTGAGGTGTTTCAAGTGTCCTTCTCATGTCATTATAGGCACGACATAGGCATCATGGCAGCGTGCTTTCTCAGACACTTGTGAGAAACATGCGACACTTGCGACCTTGAGAGCAAAATGCGACACTTGCGACCTTTGTAATGATGACACTATCAAAGTGAGTAATTTTGATGTGTAACATAAGGAGGAAATTTTGTTATAGGATTTGTTGGGTGAATTTGGAAGGATGCAGGACAAAGTGAAATTATTTTGTGATAGTCAAAGTGTTATTTATGTTAAGTACCATTTTGTAAGATAGGTTGTTGATGAAGGTGGAGTGGCTTTGGAAAAGGTCCATACAAAAGTGAATTCTACAAACATGTTTATGAAACCAGTTTTGTTAGAGAAGCTACAATGGTGTTTGGCTTCTTTTGGCTTGCAGAAAAGGTGATGGATTAATTAAGGGCATGATATATCAAGTAAATTATTGTCAAGGTGGATATTTTTGGAAACATGCCAATGGATTTCCATGTGGTCACATGCACATGCATGCATCTATGTTAGGAATGTGCATGCATGCACTCATTGTAAACAAGTTGTGTAAACTATGTAATCTATTTATGAACTTGTTGGCGTTCGGAAGTCACTCCTAGATTGCTAGCAGGAGTAGAGCCCGAAGCCCATCAGATTTAATGTCACAGTTTGTTTTAAAGGGTGACCGAATGGAGAAAATACTCAAAACAGTACAAGCTCAACTCAGAAACTGGACCGAGCACGCATGAACGAGTGAGGTCCTGATAAACTCCAAACAGTGAGTCGTAGTAAAAAGGGTGAGTAGGTGGAAGGATTGCGCAAGAAGGGTGCAGTGGTCTATCACAGACATCAGGTATGCAACAGACTGAGGAAGAAATGCATTCGAACACAAAATCCTTTTATATCCAAACACAAATACCAGAGAATACAAAGATTCCACAACAAATCCTTTATCGCAACAAGATTGTTAAGTCCACGTGAATCCTTCACTGTGAACCCTCCAACAGAGACGAAACAAAGATGAAAAGAGAGGAGACTGTTTGTTATAAACCAAGAAATCTCAAACACAGAGGCATAACCAGGAAACCAGAGTATTTGCTGAAACTATACAGTCGGGAGCTTAGCTCTACCATCGATCGATACAAAAATGGCAAAAATGCCTACATATACTCCAAACAATAACAGCAACAAGATCGAGAAAATGCATTGAAAGCTTTGCGTCTGCATGGTTTCTGACACTCTGCAGCCACAATCTTTGAATAACCGTGCATCTTATGGCAGACGCGATCGATCTTCTGACAGTTACATCGACGAATTGACGTGCTTTTAATTCATTGCAGGACGTCCCCATTATGGCGGAGAGGATGTCTAACCACCTTCAACCGCCTCAATAACTACTTCTTGGGATTGGGAACAGTCAGGCCAACTCAGCATCTTGGGCTAGGGAAGATTTTACGTGCTGCCACCTAGAACAACTGACAAGCTTGAGGGACGGACATGGGGTATGGTAGGAGCGATGGCATTGGGGAGCACGTGGAAGAAGTGGCGAGGAGTGAGAGTGATGTCAGAGAGGGGTGACAGGGGATGAACCATGGCGGGGGGGCATCCAGGTAGATGGAGAGAAGACGGGAGAATGAAACCGCATTTGGGTGAGAAGCGGATGACGAAAGGGAACGAGACGCGTGGCAGGAAATGAGCGGATGGTGTGAGAAAGGAGAGCCACGAGGACCATAGAGGAGAGGTGAGAGGATGACACACGGCAGCAGGGGACAGGCGGAAGGAAGAATAAAATGACAAGCGAGGGGCCCACACTGGTTAAACATAGGGCAGCTGAGAGGAACGGGGCTACCCGAGCGCCGTTGATTTGGGCGCTACGATCCTGGCCGTCGGGAAACTGCACATGGGATCTCGGAAGCCCCCCCCCCGCGTTGAAAGGTAGAATGGAGAGGGGGGTCCGAGTTGCTCTTCATCGCCGTTGATCCAGGCGCGCTAATCTGAACCGTCGGAGAGCTGCGCCCCCGATCTCGGACCCCCCCGCTTAAAGGTCGAAAGGCAAGGGGGGTCCAACATTCGCTGTGCACCGTCGATCTGGGCACGCAAATCTGGACCGCCCAGTCTTGTTTGCTGCTTACCATGGGCACATTATCGCCCAAGACTTTGGAAAAGTGGGTTTTAACCAATTCTTTTGATATCTAGATCTCTTAGCAAGAAATATCGCTAACATTTGGCTCCATGGGGGATAGAGTCGTCCCTGTGATGCTCTAAGAACTCTTTTGCAGACTTAGTGCCTTTGCTGTTGGGCTATGGAGTTATTTATTAGTCAAAGACGAAAAACAAAAACACAAAACAATATTTACAAAATTAACAAAACGAGCCGACTGCGGCTCACATAAAACATTTCTTTAAGAAATGCCCATTGATTGGGCCACCGAAAACTTCAGTGCCTTCCAGATCCTGCAACCTGTAAGTGTTATTGGAAAATACTTCAAGGATCTTGAAAGGCCTGAACCAGAGGGCATCAAATTTACTATGTTTTCCCTTCTCCTGCCTGGGTGCATCCCACTTGAGCACCAGATCACCCTGCTCGAACTCTTTCTTCTTGTTCTTCCTGTCAAAAACTCACTTGATCTTCTACTGACGAGTGTAAGCTCTGTCCAGGACCTGCTCTCTGATCTGTTGCACTTCCACCATCTGATGAATCCTTCTGAGCATCAGATTTGGTTCCCCTTCATATTCATGGAGAAGATTTGCCACAGGCAAGGCAAGCTGAGTGGGGAAAACTGCCTCAATCCCATAAACCAGCTGGAAGGGCGAGAGACCCAGGGATTTCTTCGTTGTCACTCGGTCGGCCCAAAGTGCAAATTTGAGCTTTGAGTCCCAGGCCCTTTTATTATCTTCTAATAGCTTCTTGATAAGCTTAATTAGACTTTTATTAGAGGACTTTGCCAGTCCGTTTCCCTGAGGATAGTAGGGAGTGGAGTGGATCAGTGAAATTCCAAACTGTTC
This sequence comes from Picea engelmannii, assembly GCA_009831015.1. NCBI lineage: Eukaryota > Viridiplantae > Streptophyta > Pinopsida > Pinales > Pinaceae > Picea > Picea engelmannii. The sequence goes on from ML800290.1 coordinate 210,083, forward strand.
ACAAAATTTGATCAGTGGCTCTGATCGAAATGGGGAAGCGTTGTCAGTGACGATTTTTCTAGGGCAACCAAACCTAGCAATGATATCCTCCAGGAAGCTGATGATTACTTTGTGGGAAGTGCTTTTGGTAGGGACAGCTTCTATCCATTTAGTGAAGTAGTCAGTTGCTGTCAAAATCCATCGGTGCTGACCACTTGAGGGAGGATGAATCTCCCCAATAAAATCTAGTCCCCACTGCTGAAAAGGAGCTGAGACCACCACAGGTTTCAATGGCAGGGACCTGAGCTGCTGCTTTCCTGAGAATTTCTGGCATTTGATGCAAGCTCTAATTTCCCTGCAAACATTAGGAAATAAGGTGGGCCAGTAGTACCCAGCTCAGAGGATCTTGTGAGCAGTGGTTTTCCAAAAATAATGGCCTCCACAGAGACCACTATGGAAATCATTCATAACTTTCTGGGCCTGCTGTGGGTCTAGACACATCAGTAATATCCCCTGGGGATCTTTCCAGTACAATGCTCGGCCAACAAGACAATACCTGACGGCTTTGAGCTTTAAAGCTCTTGCCTTGCTCTTCTCCATCCCATCAGGGGGTCTTAACTCCTGCAGGAAATATAAGACATCTTTGTACCAAGGACATGCTGCTAGTGGCACAGTGCCTTGGAAACCATTGTCGGATGATTTAGCTTGTTGATGGACCAAATTGATTTCCAAGGCTTTACAATTGGATTCGGCCAGGAGCTTGGCCAAACCCTGCCCCTTTACTAGCTTAGTGGGTCTGATATCCAGGTCAAATTCTAGGATCTTGGCAATCCATTTACTTCTTTTCCCATCCATGTCAGGCTATATAAGGATGTCCTTCACAGAGGTCGAAGGGACATATGAAATAATTTTTGAGTGTAAGACATAGACCCTAAAATCTTTGAGAGCTTTCACCAAGGCATAAGCCTACTTCTCCATGATCTCGTATCGGAGCTCTGCATGTCTCAGCGCCTTACTAAAGAAGGCAATGGGCTGCTCTTGCCCTTGATCATTCTTCTGCAACAGAACCGCTGCCACTGTGTCAAAGGAAGCAAAGGAAAAAATCATAAAATCTTTAGAATAATCTGGACTGACTAGCACAGGAGCCTCAGTCAGTGCTTTCTTTATCTGGTCAAAAGACTTCTTGGATTCAACATTCCATTTTATTTCATGGCCCTTTCTGAGCATGGCTGTGATATGTTTCACTAATTCAGCAAAATTTGAGACAAATCTCCTCAGGAAATTAATCCTTCCCAAAAATGCTTGGACATCCCTTTTAGATCTAGGAAGTGACAAAGCCTGAATTGCTTCTACCCTGTCAGGATCAATTCTTACTCCCTCTGCTGAGACTATATGTCCTAACATCCTCCCCTCTTGCATAGAAAACAATGATTTTTTGGGATTCAGTGAAAGGCCAAACCTGCGGCACTTAAGGAAAACCCTCTTCAAGTGGGAGTGGTGCTCAATATCGGTCTTGGAGAAGACTGTTATGTCATCTAAGTCTATTACCACGAACTTATCTTTTTCCCCGATGAAGGCTATGTCCATGGTTCGCTGAAATGTGGCTCCCGCGTTCATCAGCCCGAATGGCATCTTAGCATACATGAATGTGCCCCAAGGTGTAGTGAAGGTCGTCTTTTCTCTATCTTCTGGCATGATTGATATTTGATTATAGCCAGAAAATCCATCAATCATGGATATCCTAGATGCACCAGTGACCCTCTGCAATATATGTTCCATGTTGGGCAAGGGGTAATTGTCCTTCCTTGAACTCCTGTTCAGGTTCCTGAAATCGACACAGAGTTTGATTTCTCCGCTCTTCTTTCTCACTGGGACCAAGTTGGCTACCCAACTGGAGTATCTCAAGGGGACTATGATTTGGGCATCCAACAACTTTTTCACCTCCCTCTCCATGACAGGAAACGGCGTAGGATTTATCTGTCTCAACTTTTGCTTGAAAGGCCTAGCCTCCTCCTTCAGTGGGATCTTGTGCTCAATGACTGACGTGTCATATGTCTTGAGGTCTTGGTAGGTCCAGGCGAACACGTCAGCAAACTCCTTCAGCAAATCAGTATACCCCATTCTCTGCTCCTCAGTCAAACTCTTTGACAGCTTGACAATCTTGGGCTCTTTTGATGTGTCTATATTGCATTCAGTCGTATCAGAATCATCACCTGCAATTCGGCCCTTTACAGACACATCATTCCCATTGAACAATATTTCTAGTGGGATCAGCCCTCATGGTATATGATTGCTGGGCAGTTGAATGATCTGATGGTCGACAACTTTATTCAACAACTCCTCAGGGTGGTGATCGTGCTCCTCGTTAGGGTCCTCATCTATATGTAATGCAGAGAAGTCATCGATGGATTGGAGGAATTTCTCAATCTCCCGATCATCTTCAAATACCCTCCAATGTTTGACATTGTCTGGTACAGAAGGTCTGTATCTTATTTCCACCTCCGATCTATCAGTGGGCAGTGCAGGAGCTTCAAACAGACTAGCTGAGAAGGCTTGAAAATCAGCTGGAGCATTTTCTTCCCGTGGAATGAAAGAGATGTTAAAAGCCAGGAAGAAACTATCAATTAGATCCCATACCTCGTTCCTATAATTTTTGAGGCGGGGGTGCTTGGTCTAATAGACGTTTTTGACCTGCTGGACAACTAGTTCTGCATCCCCGAACACAGCTATCTCCCTGATTGCCATTTCTTTTGCAGCCCTTAATCCTAGAATCAGAGCCTCATATTCTTCCACATTATTGGTGACCTCAAATTCCAGCTTGTATGACAGTGATATGGCTTCCTGAGAAGGAGACTTAAATACCACTCTGGCACCAGTACCTATATTGGAAGAAGCTCCATCAAAGAACATCTTCCAAACAGAGGTGATCGGAGGGGGCATCCCCTGATCAAGATTGAGCTGCTTTCTGATGTGTAAAGGGGGCTCAGGGTCATCGGTGAACTGCAGCAAGCTAGATCCCAAATCAGTGTCCAAGGCATAAATGGGATGGTTAGTGGGGTTTGCTTCATCACTGACTATGTAGGCTAGCTAGGCCTCTCGGTACAATCTCCTATGTTCCCCCCCAAAGACTGGAATGGTGGCATATGTGAGGTCCATCTGTAACATCCCTCCGAGTCTTTTAATCCAAGATCTTGACAACAGCATGCCAAACTTGGGGGGAACATTAGCTACCACTATATCCATGATCATACTTTTCATGGGTAGCTGAAACAGGGAAACCACCAGGTCCTTGATGACTCCCAAACACTGTACCCTCCTGGAGTTGAAAGAATAGAGGTCATGATAGGCTCTGGTGACTTCTAATCCTAGTTCTTCCATGACGGCTTTAGGCATGAGGTTATGGGAGGCCCCTGAATCCATTAAGCAATTATGCAGCACTTTGTCATGTATATTCAGGGAGGTGTAGAAGGGAGGGGATGAATCATCTTTGTCTTCTACCATGGGACCTAGGATCACTGCAGGCCGTTCATCTTGGAGGTTTATGCAGTCTGTGGAAGGGCCAGAGGCTTCAGATTCCAGCAGGTCGGAGAATCGTTTTTTGAATTCCCCATGTTTGATTAACTCAGTGAGGGGTACAGGGATTCTGATCTTTTGGATTTCATGCTCAAAATTAAAGGAAGATGTGATCTTTGGAATTTCTCTAATCTCAGGAGCATGAATTTGAATGATAGGGGAGAGAGGTTGGGCCTCTTTACCTTTATGGCTGTCTAGTACCTTGTCAGCAGGCTTCTGTGCTCTAGTGGATGACTCGGGAACGTCAGGGGCTGTTGCCCGCTTGTCTGATCTTAAGTTATATCTGCCCCGGCCACTGCCAGCTTTGTCTGTTTTGCTGAGTTCATTGAGCTGACCATCCATGAGACACTCTTGATATGTTGATTTGGTCATATGGGGGAAAGGAGGAGTGACTTCGACTGAGTGGATTTCAGGCTCGAGCTCATCTGGTTGCCTTTCTTCTTCATCAGTCATGAAATTGTTCTGGAAGGGAGCCTGGATCCTTTGGTCGTCCCCATCTCTTTCCTTCTCTTTATGCATATTTGGGTGAGCAAAATTGTTTGGTCTTCTGAAACCTCCTCTGTTCTCGGTATGCTGAGGGCCTTTGTTTATTTTTTTCCTTTCTGTATTTAATCTTTCCATCTCTTCTTTCAGCACGTTCAACAGCTGGGTCAGCTCGTTTACTTGAGGGTGGGGAACTGATAGGCTGGAGATGTTGGAACCAGAAACCGAGGCTTCTGACTTCCCTTTTCTTCTATTTGTGTCAGCCTGGTTCCTCAGCATGTCTGCTGCTAATATATTAGATTCCACTTCTATAGCTGCATCTTGCATCTGGGCTAACGAGGTGGCTCTCCTTTCCCTTAATACGAGACATAAATCAGGATCGAATGCACTAGCATATGAAATTTGAGCAGAGGCTTCAGAAGGTTTTATCTCTGCAGGAATCTTGTTATACATTTTATTGAATCTTTTGGAGAAGTCAGAGACTGACTCTCCTTCCTGCTTTTTCAAGGACCCAAACTCAGTCATGTAATATATGTAATCTTTCCTATCCCCCCACTGTCTCAGGAAAACATTATCCAGAGCCTCAATGCCAGCGATAGATCTAGAGGCCAGACCCCTGAACCACTTCCTGACTTCACCATCCAGGCTCTGGACGAAGACCCTCATCCAGACATCTTCATTCTCAATATTCAGGTTGTCTACGTAGCTGTAGAAGGCATACAAGTGCTCTTCAACGATGACATCTCCCTCACCACTGAACTTGGGCATGTATTTCAGATAGTCTCCAGTAGGGAGAGGGTTCAAGGGCTGAGGAAGAATCAAAGGAGCATATCTAGCAGCAATTATGGCATCCATTCTGTTCGGAGGGGGATTAACACCAGCCATAGGGATGTTGAGCGGAGGGAAACTCGGAGGAGATGGAGTATGAATAGGTGAGGAAGGAGAAGAGGTCCTCACAGGAGATGACGGGGGAAACAGAGAGAAGTCTAAGGGACCCGAGTGTGCAGGTGTTTCTCTCCGTGTAGCAGTAGTAATCAAAGGGGAAGTAGTAAAACCTCCTGAGAGGGGAGTGACAAGGTTCTCTCCTTCTGACACTAGACCAGGAGGGGGAAACTCAGCAGGAACATTCCCAAAGTTCAGAAAACGGGAAACTTCAGAGGAAGGGCGACTATGAAACTGAGAAACTGGAAAAGGAGTTCTTACAGAGGGGGAGGGCGTATTACCTTTTTCTTCAACATAAACTTATTTCGCAGCTCTCTTTCCCTTTCTGCGCACCGCTTCCAAGTCCTCGTCTGGAGTAGCCAAAGGCAAATGTGGATTCAACCTCGTATGTCTACCTCTCGAAGCCACAACTGATAGAACAGGTTCTCACCAGCGGAGTCGTCACAGTGGAGTTGCCAGGTGCACAGTAGCAATCTTAAAGTTCTGACATCTGATGCACCTTCAGAAATCAGTTAGTCGTTATCGTTCTGCCCAGGGAAAATCTTCAACTCCGTCCCCGGAAAGGGCGCCAGAAATGTTGGCATTTGGAAGTCACTCCTGGATTGCTAGCAGGAGCAGAGCCCGAAGCCCATCAGATTTAATGTCACAGTTTGTTTTAAAGGGTGACCGAATGGAGAAAATAATCAAAATAGTACAAGCTCAACTCAGAAACTGGACCGGGCATGCATGAACGAGTGAGGTCCTGATAAACTCCAAACAGTGAGTCGTAGTAAAAAGAGTGAGTAGGTGGAAGGCTTGTGCAAGAAGGGCGCAGTGGTTTATCACAGACATCAGGTATGCAACAGACTGAGGAAGAAATGCATTCGAACACAAAATCCTTTTATATTCAAACACAAATACCAGAGAATACAAAGATGCCACAACAAATCCTTTATCACAACAAGATTGTTAAGTCCACGTGAATCCTTCACTGTGAACCCTCCAACAGAGACGAAACAAAGATGAAAAGAGAGGAGACTGTTTGTTATAAACCAAGAAATCTCAAACACAGAGGCATAACCAGGAAACCAGAGTATTTGCTGAAACTATACAGTCGGGAGCTTAGCTCTACCATCGATCGATACAAAAATGGAAAAAATGCTTACATATACTCCAAACAATAACAACAACAAGATCGAGAAAATGCATTGAAAGCTTTGCGTCTGCATGGTTTCTGACACTCTGTAGCCGCAATCTTTGAATAACCGTGCATCTTATGGCAGACGCGATCGATCTTCTGACAGTTACATCGGCGAATTGGCGTGCTTTTAATTCATTGCAGGATGTCCCCATTATGGCGGAGAGGATGTCTAACCACCTGTTAGGACCACATATTGCACCTTTTTGCCCATACTTTTTTGCCATTATTATACCCTTCATCACTAGTATTTAGACTCATAATATCACTTCACCTGATCATTCCAAGGTATACAACGTCCTTTCTCATTATTATATGCTT
>ML800290.1:230551-242315 GCA_009831015.1 Picea engelmannii
AAGTATAGATAGAATGATTTTCTTTACTACAACACTAAGTGCTTTTGGAATTGAGCATATATAGTGCATGGCTATCTTTGAAACAAAAGACTTCCCTGGGTTGATAATTTATGTTTCACTTGGTTGTTTGAAATTAATTAAGCAATTATAGTGACCAACACCACCTTCAACTGCCTCAATAACTGCTTCTTGGGATTGGGAACGGTCAGGCCAACTCAGCATCTCGGGCTAGGGAAGATTTCACGTGCTGCCACCTAGAACAACTGACAAGCTTGAGGGACGGACATGGGGTATGGTAGGAGCGATGGCGTTGGGGAGCACGTGGAAGAAGTGGAGAGGAGTGAGAGTGATGTCAGAGAGGGGTGACAGGGGATGAACCATGGCGGGGGGGCATCCAGGTAGATGGAGAGAAGACGGGAGAATGAAACCGCATTTGGGTGAGAAGCGGATGACGAAAGGGAACGAGACGCGTGGCAGAAAATGAGCAGATGGTGTGAGAAAGGAGAGCCACGAGGACCATAGAGGAGAGGTGAGAGGATGACACACGGCAGCAGGGGACAGGCGGAAGGAAGAATAAAATGACAAGAGAGGGGCCCACACTGGTTAAACATAGGGCAGTTGAGAGGAACGGGGCTACCCGAGCACCGTTGATTTGGGCGCTACGATCCTGGTCGTCGGGAAACTGCACATGGGATCTCGGAACCCCCCCCGTTTAAAGGTAGAATGGCGAGGGGGTTCTGAGTTTCTCTTCATCGCCGTTGATCCGGGCGCACTAATCTGAACCGTCGGAGAGCTGCGCCCCCGATCTCGGACCCCCTCCCCCCCCGCTTAAAGGTCGAAAGGAAAGGGGGGTCCGACATTCGTTGTGCGCCGTCGATCTGGGCGCGCAAATCTGGACCGCCCAGTCTTGTTTGTTGCTTACCATGGGCGCATTATCGCCCAAGACTTTGGACAAGTGGGTTTTAACCCATTCTTTTGATATCTAGACCCCTTAGCAAGAAATATCGCTAACAGAACTATTCGTGTAACTATGTGATTTATTCATGATCAGTTTGTGTAACTGAGTCGATAGATGTTATATATACAAGCATGCCCATAGAGGTGACAATGCGATGTGGAGTGCAAGGTGTGTAGAGAGCAGAGTGTGTGTGAGGAGAGGATGATTGTATGCCTGAGATAGGCTATATTGTATTGCCTGTGGTTTTTTCCCGCGTTGGGTTTCCACATAAATCACTATGTCAATTGTGTGATTGTTGTTCTTGGTTTTATGTGTTAAAATCGAGATTGATTGTTGTTCACTTGAGAGCCAATTTTTACTTTAGCAATATTTGTATATATTTTGATATGATTGATACTTTCTTTTGAGTCAGTTATGGTTGTTACTAGGTGAGTGTTTGTCCTTTGAATACATGTGTATCAAGTTTATCAAAGTGGAGAGCATGTTAACCTATATTAAGGTGTATTGGGCATTTGGTTGGTTGAATATAAATTAATTTTAGGTAATAAGATAATTGGTCAATGTGCGGTTTAATTACACCGATAGGCATCCCCTTATCAAAATAGATGGGTTAATCAATCTTTAAATTAGAAATTTTAATTTTAATTTTGTTTTGCCCATCCGCACAATTCCTTTGAGCCCGATTATCTTGGCTTGTATTAAATGCCAAATTGAATGTCTATATGCAATTTTTATCAGTGTGCCGCAGCCACGAAGGGTTCCATCCTCATCTGATAAATTCAAACCCAATTGAATCATGTTCAGTATATCAACATGAAAGTAATAGATAGTGGGAAAAAACTCTGGAAATCGCCCATAGGTCTTATCACTGTACCAGGAAACTTAATATCCATGGAAATATATGGGTACTCTCTAACCAACTATCTCTTGGGTTTCTCATTATTAATTCATCCCTGGTTAATACTCTAGAAAACCATGAAAAAATACAACTTGTCCCCATAACTCAAAAGAACAAACGACCGGTGAAATCTATGCGAAAACATCACCTTTTCTTCCTTGGGCTCACAATCTTCTCCATGATGTATTCTCTTTTCTTAAAAAGTCCACTTGCAAAGAGTGGCTGCAAATAAATAAGGCTTCTTTTCCATTTTAAAACTTTTTATGATAAATATAAAACATTTTGTTATAAACAACAATTTGAAAAAGTTAGAATTACTGTAAAATTAGGGTTAAAGTTATTTTTATTAAAATTAATGTTATATTTATTAATAATATATTATTATAATAAAAAATAATTAATATTATATTATTAATGCTAAAAATAATTAATATAATATAAATCATTATTAATATTAATAGTTATTAATAATATTATTAACTTTTATTAATATTAATATTAATATTATGAATATAATCATATCATTAATATTATGATTTTTATTAATATAATTTTATATATATATATATTTTAAAAATATGAAAAATGACACCGATCCGAGTATATTTAGTATCAACTACTAGTTTTTGCTCTCAAATTTTGTGTGCAATGATGGAGAGCCATGTTTATGCAGTTGTGGACATGGGAAATGTGGATGTATCATGTGAGCATCTTGTCCCTTTGAGACATGGATGCGTGTCAAGTTGCACTGCAAGAATTGCTCACCGTACACCACATGCAGTGTGGACCCCACACGCAAAGACATAAGATTGACGCAGTACACCACGCCCGCTGAGTTAAAGTGAAATGTTTTATTTTATTTTATTCGTCGGTGTTTAAGGTTATGGAAGCATCTACGAGACCGCTGAGTTAAAGTGAAAATATTTTATTTTATTAGCCGGTGTCTCAGGTGGGAAGCCTCTACAAGACCGAGCAGGGTTGGAATTTCAAATCCCAACAGTCTATCAAATTTGACGGGTTTCACAAATTATATACCCGTTTTGACAAATTTAACATATTTGACGAGCAAATCACCCCGTGACGGGCAATTTGCCCATCAAATTCCATCCCTGAGACTGAGGGTTTATGTATCTCTTCACTCCCGACATGAATCTCGTTACAATTTTTCCACTCCCTTAACATCGACCATCCAGAGCTTTCCAGCACCTAACGCCTGCATCCTCATCCCCCAAAACCCACTCTGATATTGAAATTGAAATGGAAATTCAGTGTTATACTCCTGCAACTTCGGTTGGCGCTTCCACAACTGTTAATCCCAACAACAACAACAATAATGTTTCTTGCTATGTGTTCATAAACCATCTTGGAGAAGAAAAGAAGAAATTCGCTAGCGATCTCTACAGTGGACTTCTTACCCTTTTTAGACCATTAGGAATTGTAGGCACTGAATCTCCGTTCTCAACTAAAAGCTGCTATTCCAAGCGCCTCAGTCCATGTTTTCATCTTTTCTCCAAAATATACAATGGTGTTTGGATGAACTCCTCATGCGGGACTCTGGGGGCTGGGGTTCCAATTATTCTTGTATTTTACCCCCACAGAACTTAGATGGATAGATCAGAAGAGAGATGGGGTATGTGCTTGAGCCCTGCACCAACACCAAATGAAGAAAGACTCTCAAATCAAATACATCAAGAGAAGCCATGATATGACTCCGCCACTGTCAAAAAATGGAGAGATGCTCTTTCCACTGTTGCAAATATAAGTGGGTTTGATCTCGACGACGCATTTAACGGGTGAGACCTACAACTCCTGCTCTATGTATAAAGTATATAACATGTATATGTATTTGATTCTTTGTAACAGTTATCCATTTATAAGTTAACACGCCTTTCTAGACAATACTCGCGGAGCTCTTTTGCTCATATGCCCTCTGTCAGGCATATCCACCCTAGAGATTTCAAAACCAAGTAGATAAGTTTCTAGAAGTATGCCAGGGACTGCCTTTATCTTTAAAAGTGTTGGGGACACTTCTCTTTGGAAAAAATGACAGATCCGATTGGGAGCACATACTTCACCAACTAAAAGTTCCAACTGATATACACTAAAAATTAGTTATGGTGCACTCAGAGGAGAGGAACAACATATATTTTTAAGATATGGCCCCATTTTTTTATAGGAGAGAACAAGAATAGTGTCATAATAGCATGGGACAGATCAGGCAGTGAGGAAAGTCGGGTTTAAAAATTTAGAGGACAAATGCCTTGTAGAAGTGGACCATCAAAGTTATATATATATATATAATTCAAACTTTTAAGAATTTAAATTTTTCCATAGAAATTTGTCTACAGTTTTAAATATTTACATCGTTCTTCCACTTCAAAATATTTAAATTTAAATATAGAAAATTGTGTTCAGTTTCTTAATTCTCCATCCTTTTTCAATAATGAATAGGTTGTAACTGAGGTGCGCAGAATTAAGATGCTTCCTGATAGGCATCGCACCGAAGGAGGAGGGACGAACTCACAAATTTAAACTTCTTGAGTTAAAGTTTGATGGGTGAAATTGACCGCTCGTCAATTGGAACAATGAATCCGGTCCGGGGTTGTCTAATTAACCCAAGCTGTTTGGATTAATTCACTCTGATGGGTTTAATGGCTCCATTGGCCAATCTAAAGTTCTAAAGAAAGCGAAAAATAACTAAAAGAAATACAATAACTTACTAAATAATAATCACTGAAATATATATATATATACAGTTTACCTAAATAATATTTATACAGTAGTTCTATTTACCATATATACAATATGTATAAATCACGAGTTTTAATCTGAACTCATAAAAATCGAATGTAAAACGTTTCTTTTAATGACAGTAATAAAGAAAGAAAAAATACTATATGTTTTTTGGTTTGTTTTCTTGTTTGTATGCATTCATAAAATCAAATATTAAACTAAATTAAACAGAAAGATATAGATAGTGAAAATTATACTATATATAAAAACTTATATAATAAGCAAACAAATGAAATAAAAGAACATACTAACCTATTAATGCATCCAACGCCTATACAATAGAGAATATCTAGCCATCTTATCTGAGAGGTAAACCTGCAACGAATCTTAAGATTGCTCCGAATAAATGCGAAACAATATGCTGGAAACTGAGTTTTGATAACAGAACGTATAAACGAGACAGTCATAGTGATCTTATGATTTACAAGTAACTACAGTGAGATAAATCTTCTTGTAAGAACTTGTATTTAAACATTCAACAGAAAATTAGAGATAAATCTCATATTTTGAATTGAATCGATGATCATCCTATATTGTATCTGAAACATGACATATGGAAAGCATGTGAAAATGAATTATCTCAACTCACAATAAATCATTAAGACAAAAAGATATCACCATCTATTATTGCATCGAGATAAACAAAACTTAAACGAAGACATCACACACAAAAGCTAAAGTTGTAATATGCATTCTCTTCCATTCAAGTCTATGTGTAATTGTTCATACTTCATCCCCCAGGCTCTGATGCCTCTGTTTACAAAATGATAGGTTTATAAAGGCCTCAGGAAAGATAACTGTTTCTGTTCATGAGATCAAATATTTGTTTCAAAAATAAAGGGGGATGCAACCACCCTGATCTTACTAAATCCTCTAAAATTAACAACAGTTCATTTCTGTTCATTCAAAATACATCATAGATATGATTGAAAGGTCTCAAGAGTGCCTCAAATCAATTTTGAAATCATGGATCCCTGAATATCCTGAAAGAAAAGAAAAATAGAAAGATTTCAGATACATTTTCTGTCATTAATTTACACAATTCGAATTAACATAACTGGCTACAGAATCTTGCGATTCTGTAGCGAGTTATTTTAGTAAATGAAATTTCATTTTATTTAATGAATAAAACAAACTAACTTAATAATGAAATATAGCTTATTCAGCAAACCAAATAATCTAACTTAAGAATGAAAACAAACATGCTATTAATTTAAGAGATCATACCTCTAACCATGAAATCAAATCGTATCATGAAACCTTGGAATTTACAATGGTTGTAGCAGCCTCAACGTTTTCAAATATCACCTGACCTGTGGTCTTCATACATTTTTCTTTTCCTTGGATGACAGATTCAAGCATGTGGTTTTCGTTTGTTAAAACATCAATCTGATCTTTTAAAGCCTTAACCCATGACTGTAGAAATGGGATATCGGTATAATATATATCAATCCATGATAGACAGACCTCACACTTTGATTGTGTGATGGTTACATCAGAACAAACAAGATTGTGGACCCAAGCATCCTCCATACAGATAGTAGATTCATTGCAAAACTTGACACCAGGAAACTCTGGATTGTTTTTCAAACAGGGATGTAAATTGTCAACGAAGTTATAGGGCCGATCAAGGTGTGGATTGAATGACTGAAAGTCTTCTGCAGCAAGAAACCTCTCAATTTTAGAGTCTGAGCTTTCGTGAACTTCGATCATATTGATTGAACTCAGATGAGAATTTGACTTATTACAAAGTCTCCTAGAAATTAGCTTGCCAGCTCTTTTGTTTTTAAAATTGATATCAATATTACTCTTAAATGTCTTTCCTGTAGGTTTCTTTACATTTTTAACACAGTCATTTGGATGTGTAATCTATTGACTGGCCTGTTGAATGACCTTGGGATCGATCAAGGGTTCGTTGTTAGGGGAAGAGACACAAGTCTGGGGAGGTGAGAGAGATGTCGTCGGGTGGACAAGTGTCTCCTCAACCACGGGTTTATCTACCTCCCCAATATCAGGGTTACCATAGCCATTTCGGGTTATAAACGAATCCCAGCTATCATTCTGTGACTCTAATTGATGTATGAGCGGGATTTTAACTAGGCCGTGATGAAAAAGGCTAGATTCCGACCGCTTTTTTTTTATATCTTTTCCCCATTTTATAAAGACTCTTGAGTAATTAATACGACATATTCAAAGGGAAACCCATAAAAATCATAAGCAGACACAAATGGTACAAAAATATAAGCCCGAAACGTCCCTCACAGGTAACAAATTGCTTTACCACAACGAGCAAATCGTGCCACTAAGATTTTAGGAATGAAATGGGCATACCTTTATCACAACCTATTATTTTTCGAGATGTAAACAACAGAGTCCAAGGAACTTCTTCCACTTTTTCATTTTTAAACCATTTTTTATCGCTTGCTGGTAACCTTGTCGCTTGACTCAGTAACTCCTCGGTAACCTCCAGTTGCACATCACCAAATTTCGCTCTACAACCATCAAAGGAGAAGGCGAATTCTTGGGCAACCTATAAATTGAAACCCTGAAACTTCCTAATGAAAACGAGCCAGCCACTTTTCTCCAAATCTTCTCTAGCATCGTCGTATAAGAGCAAAGTTTGGATACCATTTGGTTCAATTCTCACGACAGGAGCCATACTGGATGGGAGGGTAATCAAACAAACACAACATATAGGGAGGGTTTGTGAAAACAAAACAGAGCCATAACCCCGAGCCCAACAATGAACACTGTAAAGACTCATACGATGGGATGGACGTTTAATTAAAACGCATGCGAAGAAGGTTTGCGAAGACCAAGGCCATCCTTAGAAATGATTGCGGTCTGCAAATCGTATGCCACCTTTGCATTCAGTACGAGCTAGGACCAAAGCATTAAAACGAAAATAAGTGCACGCATCGTGGGTTTGATCACAAAGCTTGGGTAAGTCAAAAAATCATTTTTTTTTTTTGTAAAAGAAACGTAGCCAAGAATCAAACCAAAACCATACAAAAAATCAAATGGTGGGGGTCCTTTGTTCATAAAACCATCAATCTCTTAAGCATGCTTGGAATTGAAAGGATCAAAACAAAGAGAGTAACATCTTCATGGAAAGGAATCAAAACTCCATAATAAACTATATGAACAATTTGCCTTCAATGAAAATTTAAAACATAATGGTAATCACAGTCGCAAGTTTTCATGCTTTTAGTCATTAAAAAAAAGCATGAATAGAAAATAGGGAAAAGCGACAACTTACAACTGTCGTTTCGGAAACTGCTCATGAAGAGTGATAAAAAAATCATGACCCTAGTTAGGAAACTATATAGATCATTTAATTGACATAAAAAGTTAAGAAAATAGTTGGGCTGCCAACAATGGCGACATGCTGGGAGAAGCAGTTATCTCTATAATATGAACGAGTTCAGGTTAGAGAAATCTGAAAAACTTCAAATCGAAGAACGACTCTAAATTCATTTGAACATCTTAAATAATCATGATGCAGTCCAGTTTCAGATAACTTTTGTTTTTAAAGAAATGAAAACTAGTGACAAACTTGGCAAAAGAAAGCCACAACGTTTAAGTTAATGTCTCCAATACTGTTGACAGGGCCACTGTTTCCAGCAGGCGTTCATAGTCTCGACATGGATGTCAATTAACCCACTCTGACGTCTGTATCCTGTCAAGAAATTTCATATCAGAATGAAGGATGCTTAGGGCCAAAACGAAATTCATATCTGAGAATTTTCTTTTACCTGACATTGCTTCACTGCTAGTAGTCCTATTCAATGCCCCAATGAAGTTGTCTTGGCATCATGCATGTATTTACCCACTTCTAGCAGACCTGTTCAGTGTCCCGACGGGTTTACAAACACTTCCCACAACTCTCTGAGACATTATTCACATTTTGGCATATTTTTTGAAGATATTCAACAGAGCGGGGTGACGCTGAAAATTCCAATTTTTAACACACCTTGATATATCACAGACCTTAAAATTTTTCGTGCTGTCCTTCATCAAGATCCAAAAATAGTTCATTAATAAAACTAATTTTCAAGAACAGGGAGACATCGTTGAGTTTCTCTCTTAAAGAATAGGGACAACGTAAAAATATTTTTAAAGATGGTTGTGAATACTTTCAAGTGCAGATTGAAACCAAGGAATCAACTTTCAGACAAAATGACACCTTTAACCAGCCTACAATTTTAGAGAAGGACAACAATAGATGTTCTGATAGCCTTTGACAACCATTTTTGAGATGAGGCATTCTATTTCTCTTTGTCTGAGCTAGACTGTAATACAGGCATGTATGACTCAAAAGAACCGATGGACAAAAATGAAAACAAAACAAAACAACAAAGAAAAACTGGAAAGCAAAGAAATCCAAAACAAAAAAATATATACAAAGATGGGTCTGAAAACATTATGCGAAAAATCCCTTGGGAAACTAAGAAAAACAATAGAAAAAGTCCTCGTCGATGTGAAAGAAGTCCTATTTGTGACACCTTGGGTCAGGGTTGAATTTACGATTCAGATTTATTTATCTCTTTACCTTCCATTTAAAATTTTCATAATAATACTGCAGCTTTGAAAATAAATATTCAACGAAAAGTAGAGAGAAGACGATCATGTAGACTTCCTTGACAATAATCATGTTATGGTTCTCGTGGTGCGCCCACTTGCATTCATGACTGCATTATTACAAAGATAAATAGTGAGGAATAAAACGGAAATAAAACCTATTCCTAAACCTACCCTGACTACTAAACAAATCAGAATACTACGTGAAGTCATGCTTCCAATGTAGCCATCGGAGTAACTCCAATCCTACAATGGAAACAAAATAAAACATTACTAACAATAATGGTAATATATCAAAAAATGACATAAATATATCACACTTACCTTCATAATCATCATTTAGAAACAAAGTAAGCATGATATTACCATTCCCTCTAAATTTCTTGATGTATGAATCCTCCAGCCATTGTGCAATCTTGTCGTGATAAGGGTCATAATGGCATAAATGAGTGTAAGTGATTTTGGAAAACTTGTCAAGATTATGGGGAAATGACATAATCATCAACCAAGGCTGAAGTGCCCCATTCTCCTGACAATTCTCTAAGTGGTCATTAATTTCTTCACATGGAGGATCTAAAAGAAATACGTCACGCTTACTTCCAAGTAAAAACAAAGCAAGCACAAATTTGTCTTTATTATGAAGACTTTTTATATACGAATATTCAAGCCATCCTAAGATCCTGTCACAAAAATGAGGACGTAAACCATGACTTTGATGAAATGAACATATCAATGGGGAACTCGTCATAAGAGGATTCATGACATCAATTAGATCATTGGTTTGAATGCTTCCTTTGACGAGATTGATCATTTCAAAATGTGAAGTATAAACATTAACATTCGAGCTAATCAAAGAGCGAATATGCAACGTAGAATGTTTGATCTCCATCAGATAGAGTGCATTGTCTTTTTCAACAATAAACTGTGTAAAATCATCTCGCAACATGTCCTTTTCCCATGTGAGTGATGAAAGTGAAAGAGAGTAAAAAATGACTTTATCAATGTTATGTTTGGAATTAACTTCATCAAATCTTGGCATATTGAAAGGATATGATTGTGGCGGAAAATAGTAGGATGTTGTAGGTAAGGTATTAAGTCTGCCAGAATCTAAGAAGAGATCAGGATATAAAGAATAAAAGGAATCAGAAATAAGCACCTGAAAAGAATCTCTTGAACTATAATATTTAACAATAGTATTCTCAAGACATTTCTCTTCACTTTCTTTAAAACTCTCACTTTGTTTTGGTGATAAATTCTTCAACATAATATGATCATCTAGATTTGCCTCCCGTATGATAGATAATTCAAAACTTTCATGGAAAACATCTGATCTTTGATGTTGATAAGGTACGATTTGTAGATGAGGGTTTAAGGTTTCTTCTTCCAATTGCAGATCTACATCTCTACTCAGTTTGATTGGAATGTTAGAATGTTTAAGATCATTTTCATCACCTAAGTCTTCTTCAATGACTGAGTTTAAATAATGATTAGAGCATGAGTTACAAGAATGATGATATTCACCTCGAACAAGAATCGAATCTTCTTCTACGATGGTCGAAGACTGAAAATATAATGATTCAGAGGAAAAACCAGTTTGGTTGTCGGTAAGAACCTAGTCAATAGATTCTACCTCCTTTGCTCATTCAAATTTTTCAGATAGATTCCTCTCATCCTGTGAACTAAATTCTTCTCGCAATCGAGTGATAGGATTTGCAACTGGTTCTTCATTAGCGATTGAATATGACTGGATGGAAGGGATGCAAGCATCATAGTGGAGATTTAATACAGATGACATGTCATCGAGATTAAATTTACAGAGGATATGATAGATTCTTGTCAAAAATTATTCCGCAGATGAATCACCATTGATTAGCGAAGTCTGGAATTCTTCACATAATTGATTGTAATCATAAATTTCAAAAGCATCTAGAAATGCATCTACAAATTGAAACCAATAAAAAATGTGACATGATGGAAATGACTCAAACCAATGTTTAATCCGACCTCTAAAAGTAAAAGCGAACAATCTGCATAAAACTCTTAAATCAGAAATGTCATGTTTGATGCATTTGCACCAAAAATTATTAAGGTGGTCTTTAGCAGATGTATTGCCTCCACCATCAAAGATGAGTTTGGACAAGAGAAAAACTGTCTCGTTGGGAACATCGAGTAATGAGAAGTGGAAAGCATGTTCCAACACAGAGATTTGGGGATCCATGGGGAAATTGAATACATTTAAAATAAAGGCTCCTACAAGGCCAGCTTGTCAGTTGGCCCTCCTTCTAGCGCCATTTGTTGACGTGCGAAATTGACTGCTTATCAACTGGAAGAGTGAATCCGATCCGGGGTTGTCTAATTAACCCAAGCCATTTGGATTAATTCACTCTGACAGGTTTAATGGCTCCGTTGGCCAATCTAAAGTTCTAAAGAAAGAGTAAAATAACTAAAAGAAATACAATAACTTACTAAATAATAATCACTGAAATATATATGTACATCTCTCTCTCTCTCTCTCTCTCTCTCTCTCTCTCTCT
>ML800290.1:242423-276250 GCA_009831015.1 Picea engelmannii
AGTTTACCTAAATAATATTTATACAGTAGTTCTATTTACCATATATACAATATGTACAAATCACGAATTTTAATTTGAACTCATAAAAATCGAATGTAAAATGTTTCTTTTAATGACAATAATAAAGAAAGAAAAAATACTATCTGTTTTTTGGTTTGTTTTCTTATGTGTATGCATTCATAAAATCAAATATTAAACTACTTAATTAAATAGAAAGATATAGATAGTGAAAATTATACTATATATAAAAACTTCTATAATAAGCAAGCAAATGAAATAAAAGAACAAACTAACCTATTAATGAATCCAACATCTGTACAATAGAGAATATCCAACCACCGTATCCGAGAGGTAAACTTGCAACGAATCTTAAGATTGCTTCGAATAAATCCGAAACAATATGTTGGAAATTGAGTTTTGATAACAGAACGTATAAACGAGACAATCACAGTGATCTTATGATTTACAAGTAACTACAGTGAGATAAATCTTCTTGTAAGAACTTGTATTTAAACATTCAATAGAAAATTAGAGATAAATCTCATATTTTGAATTGAATCGATGATCACCCTATATTGTATCTGAAACATGACATATGGACAACATGTGAAAATGAATTATATCAACTCACAATAAATCATGAAGACAAAAAGCTATCACCATCTATTATCACATCGAGATAAACAGAACTTAAACTAAGACATCATACACAAAAGCTAAAGTTGTAATATGCATTCTGTTCCATTCAAGTCTATGTGTAATTGTTCATACTTCATCCCCCAGGCTCTGATGCCTCTGTTTACAAAATGATAGGTTTATAAAGGTCTCAGGAAAGATAACTATTTATGTTCATGAGATCAAATATTTGTTTCAAAAATAAAGGGGGATGCAACCACCCTGATCTTACTAAATCCTCCAAAATTAACAACAGTTCATTTCTGTTCATTCAAAATACATCATAGATATGACTGGAAGGTCTCAAGAGTGCCTCAAATCAATTTTGATATCATGGATCCCTAAATAGCCTGAAAGAAAAGAAAAATAGAAAGATTTCAGATACATTTTCTGTCATTAATTTACACAATTCGAATTAACATAACTAGCTACATAATCTTGCAATTCTGTAGCTAGTTATTTTAGTAAATGAAATCTCATTTTATTTAATGAATAAAACAAACTAATTTAACAATGAAATATAGCTTATTCAGCAAACCAAATAATCTAACTTAAGAATGAAAACAAACATTCTATTAATTTAAGAGATCATACCTCTAACCATGAAATCAAATCGGATCATGAAACCTTGGGATTTACAATGGCTGTAGCAGCCTCAATGTTTTTAAATATCACATGACCTGTGGTCTTTATACGTTTTTCTTTTCCTTGGATGACAGATTCAAGCCTGTGGTTTTCGTTTGTTAAAACATCAATCTGATCTTTTAAAGCCTTAACCCGTGACTGTAGAAATGGGATATCAGTATAATATCTATCAATCCATGATAGACAGACCTCACACTTTGACTGTGTGACGGTTGCATCAGAACAAACAATATTGTGGACTGGAGCGCCCTCCATACGGATAGTAGATTCATTGCAAAACTTGACACCAGGAAACTCTGGATTGTTTTTCAAACAGGGAGGTAAATTGTCAACGAAGTTATAGGGCCGATCAAGGTGTGGCTCGAATGACTGGAAGTCTTCTGCAGCGAGAAACCTCTCAATTTCAGAGTCTGAGCTTTCGTGAACTTCGATCATATTGATTGAACTCGGATGAGAATTCGACTTATTATGAAGTCTCCTAGAAATTAGCCTGCCATCTCTTTTGTTTTTAAAATTGATATCAATATTACTCTTAAATCTCTTTCCTGTAGGTTTCTTTACATTTTTAACACAGTGATTTGGATGTGTAATCTGTTGACTAGCCTGTTGAATGACCTTGGGATTGATCAAGGGTTCACTATTAGGGGAAGAGACACAAGTCTGGGGAGGTGAGAGAGATGTCGTCGTGTGGACAAGGGTCTCCTCAACCACGAGTTTATCTACCTCCCCCATATTAGGGTTACCATAGCCATTTCGGGTTATAAACAAATCCCATCTGTCATTCTGTGACTTTAATTGATGAATGAGCAAGATTTTAACTAGGCCATGATGAAAAAGGCTAGAGTCTAACCACTGTTTTTTATATCTTTTCCCCATTTTATAAAGACTCCTGAGTAAGTAATATGACATATTCAAAGGGAAACCCATAAAAATCATAAGCAGACGCAAATGGTACAAAAATACAAGCCCAAAATGTCCCTCACAGGTAACAAATTTCTTTACCACAGTGAGAAAATAGTGCCACTGATATTTTAGGAATGAAATGGGCATATCTTTATCATAGTTTGTTATTTTTCAAGATGTAAACAACAGGGTCCAAGGAACTTCTTCCACTTTTGCGTTTTTAAACCATTTTTGACCGCTTGCTGGTAACCCTGTGGCTTGACTCAGGAACTCCTCGGTAACCTCCAGTTGCACATCACCAACTTTCTCTCTACAACCATCAAAGGAGAAGGTGAATTCTTGGGCAACCTGTAAATTGAAACCCTGAAACTTCCTAATGAAAACGAGCCAGCCAGTTCTCTCCAAATCTTCTCTGGCATCGTCGTATAAGAGCAGGGTTTGGATACCATTTGGTTCAATTCTCGCGACAGGAGCCATACTAGACAGGAGGGTAATCAAACAAACACAACATACAGGGAGGGTTTGTGAAAACAAAACAGAGCCATAACCCCGAGCCCAACAATGAACGCTGTAAAGACTCATACGATGGGATGGACGTTTAATTAAAACACATGCGAAGAAGGTTTGCGAAGCCCAAGGCCATCCTTAGAAATGATGACAGTATGCAAATCGTATGCCACCTTTGCATTCAGTACGAGCTAGGACCAAAGCATTAAAATGAAAATAAGTGCACGCATCGTGGGTTTGATCACAAAGCTTGGGTAAGTGAAAAAATCGAAAAAAAATGTTTTGTAAAAGAAAAGTAGCCAAGAATCAAACCAAAACCATACAAAAAATCAAATGGTGGGGGTCCTTTTCTCATAAAACCATCAATCTCTTAAGCATGCTTGGAATTGAAAAGATCAAAACAAAGAGAGTAACATCTTCATGGCAAGGAATTAAAACTCCATAATAAACTATATGAACAATTTGCCTTCAATGAAAATTTAAAACATAATGGTAATCACAGTCACAAGTTTTCATGCTTTCAGTCATGAAAACAAAGCATGAATAGACAATAGGGAAAAGTGACAACTTACAACTGTCGTTTTGGAAATTGCTCACGAAGAGTGATAAAAAAATCATGACCCTAATTAGGCAGCTATATAGATCGTTTAATTGACATAAAAAGTTAAGAAAATCATTGGGCTGCCCACAAGTCTGTGTGGTCATTCGCTATTGATATCGCACCACAGGATGTGCAACAATTTCTAACGGATATATATATATATATATATCTTACAGTCGAAACACTTCATCTTCCAAGCACCTTTGCAGTTGCAGGATTTAGACATAATAGATGCGAAGCATCTCTGGAACATTCCAAAGTCCATAGGGCAGCTGGAGAACCTCGAACGAATCCTCATATTTTCTTCCTCTCCTGCTACTTGACAGAAGAATTTAGTTGCTCTAACTTAACCAACGCCATCGATACAATTGGATGGTTGAGTCGGTTGACAAACTTGGAAGTGACTGGTTGTCTGGCGATCGAATTTCAAAGGGATTTGTGGTATCGGTTTCGGAAAGCCTTGAATCCTAAAGCTTGAAAGGTGTAAAGAACCGCAGGAGTTGTTGCCCAGTGGTAAAACATTGGAATCTTTGGAGCAGTTGGAGCCTGGAGGCATTAGATTGCATGTAGTTGAAGACTATACAGGGTTTAGTGTAGCTAACAAAGCTTAGATATCTAGATGTTCGATGGGTGCCTTGAGCTAGAGAAGTTGAATATTGTATGTAAACTTTAATGTCTCGCGCTGTCCTAAATTGCAATCAGGTTGGGATAACTAAATTGAAGTTTTCAGATTGCAATTTAAAGCCATCAAGTTTAAATTCAATTTGCAAATTAAAACCATCGAGGCTAAAATATATAAATAGATGGTTGTATTCTAAATATATATAAATAGATGGCTGTATTCTAAATGAATGGTTACAAACCTAATTTATGGTTATTCATTTAAGGTGTGGGTTTTGTTTGGTAAACTACTAAGTTTAATATTTTTATGGTGTATTTAGTTGGGAGAAAATACCAAAAAATCCAACCATATTAACTAAAAAAATTGAACAATTACATCATATCATAAAATTACATCATATCATAAATAAAGAATCTTTTAAATAAAAAATATCTAAAAATTTTAAATTAATCTATCTAATCTAATGAAAAAAATAATAACAAACATAATATTTATATTTTTATAATTTTTAAGAATTATAAATATATATTAATAATTACTATAATTATTAACTATATAATTTTAAAACAATTTTTTTATTTTTTTATTTCATAAAAATGAATTAATTTTTTAAATTGTTACCAAATTGGTTTTTGTTTGAGTGATTGGAAGGAATAATTGTTATCTTCATATATATATATATATATATATATATATATATATATATATATATATATATATATATATATATATATTTCATAATTTCAAGTTTTTATATTTCATAATTGTGATTTCTACAAATTTTTATTAATTATATATTTTTTAAATCTGAAATAAAATTATTTTAAAATTAAAAAATATGAGACTAAAATGAAAAAAAATATGGATAATAGGATTAAAGCTTATAAAATGTACTTGTTAGTTTTAAACAATAGATTATGAAGAATCTTTATTAAAAGAGTATCGGTCTTTATAAGGTAGAGGAATTGTTAAAATAGATGGGAAAAAAGTTTTATTAATTTGGAAATTAGAGATTTTAAAGTTTTAAAGTTTTATTTAAGATAGTTTTAATATTACTATTTTAATTAAACAAACATTGAAATAAGTTGAGATTGAAATAAAAGAAGATAAAGAAAAATACCACAACATCAAGAGAATGGACACAATGTATTCTAGGAAGCTCAATATAGAAAACTAATGGAGAAGTTGATGACTATGCATTGCTTTTTTCTTCTCAAATATGAAAGTTGAATACAAAGAAAGATGAACCCGCCATGGAGTTCTTACTAACATTGTGGTCATATGGCTACTAAATGGTCTTCTAATTTCTTTGTTTTTCTCTTATATCTCACTTCTTCGTTCTACTTAACTATGGAACATTAATTGATACAACAAGAATGGAACCCCCACATTTCCCAACAACCCAATATTTAACATATCTTGATAGTTATCAAGTGTTAAGGTTAGAGTTTTTGCATACCTCAACTCTTGACAAGGGTTAGGATTTTGGACTCTCTAGAATCTCCTTGAAATTCAATGCATTACTAGCTCCACATGTGTTAGTAATGACAGTTAATACGAAATCCACTTGATACAATGGTGTTCAATAGTATAAGTTAACTTGGGATATGCATAACTTCCTCATACAAACTCCAAATGAGGTGATATTTACACCGTTGCAATGTTCTCAATGTGTAGAACAACATAGAGAGATTGGGAACTATGTGTTAAGGAGAAAATATCATAGGTGGATAGTAATATCTCCCTAAGATATGCCTATTGATCCTAGACAAACAAAGGGCTAGACTTCTATGGCTTTCCTTTAGAATCAAGCAATTGGATTCACAATTAAACTAGGAAATGGTAGAATAGCATACATTTTCCTAAAGGTTTTCCTTTATAAGTTTTAGTTGCTATAGTCCTGGAGTTCTAGCTCCAGCCTATACAACCTACTTCTTTCACATAAAATAAAATCAATTCATTTCTACTTCTCTCCTTAGTGTTAGAATCCTAGATCTAGCTTAGATCTGACCTGATCTATAATAAAACAAATCAGATATGAACATTCAAGAATGAAAACAAACATTTATAGGGTAAAACTGATGCTCTATTAATCTGAATAATGGAAGTACATCAAAACAATTACCTTGTGATGTATATGCACTCATCTTTGCCCCTTGTTCCTTACTCCCCCTCAGCTCTTCAACCAAGCTAGGAAACCTGACTACAACTAATGTAGATGGAGAAGCACCTCTGAATTTTGACAACATAGATATGTGATTGAATCTTCCTCCTCATGCCCAAGATTTGTATTCTTTATATAGATTCTTGGAAGAGGCTTGGGAGAGATTCTATATCTTCTATAAACCGATGGAGACTCAAATGATGTGAGTTCCAAGGCTCATGCCACAAAGAAAAAAATCATCCCTCATTTTCTTCTTCGAAACTCGGTGAATATGGAAGCTTATAGAGGGCATCACGGGTTTCACTATAGATGACTGACCTGTGACATGTCGCCCTTTGTCAATGTATGACAAAAAACACCCTGCAAAAATTCTCTAAATAATAAGCTAGAGTTGTGTCTTGGCTTTCATCTTCTACTGTATTCCTTTCTGGCCCTATAGGGTGGAAATTAAGGATATAACAAACACCCCCAATGTGTAAGGTCAGGAAAGGAATGGATGACCGAAACACATTACAATAAAATAGTATCCATGTGAGGAAGTGTGAGGAGAGAGAAAAGAGGTCTGGAGGTCAAAGATTACCTACAATCAAACACCAAGGATACAAGAATATATAGACCATCCCCAAGGTAGGAATACTCAAACTCCGAAAAGTGTCAAAGTAATTATACATTGCAAATTAATGACATGAAATGCAAGGTCGTGGCCACAAAATAATACATGGTGGATCCATGTCATCAATAATATCATAGCCTAAAGAAAATATAATGTGGATCTTAATCACAACATATGCATAAAGAAGACAACGATCACTAAGCAGAGTGCCCCCAATGTCTTCAAAGTACTCATAAACAAGTGATATACTTCGTCGCAACTTGGGAGGGGATGTTGTAAATGAATGGTGTGGCATCAATCCCAAGATATTCATCCCAAACCCTGATGGTACGAATCTACAACATGCGAATAGATGAGTTGATGTCAAGCATGGTAGAAACTGACTAATTACCAGTCATTGATATATACCGTCAACATACGTGAGAGGACCCACCGATGAGGAATATGGACCCCAAGGTACCTAGTAGAATCTAGCGAGTGTGAATAGAGGATATGATGTCAAACACTCGTATAATCAATTGATCAAGAGTTAATGAGGAAAACCCACTGTCGATTGTGAGGAGGCCTACCACTGAAGACTGCAAGCTCCAAGGTACTAGATGATTTTTAGATCCCTCTCCTAGATAATGTATTGAAGTTGATAGGAAGATATTAGTTGAAGGAGGGCCTTAATGTATCCCCCATCAATCGACATGAAACATACACTTAGAGATGATGTGAAGAGAGAGAATCACCAAGTACAACTGACACAAGGATGACCAACTCAGAAAGGAAACAAAACAACAGATGGCCAACTCATGCTTAAAATTCCCTTGAACATATAGCATGACATAATATCACTTGGAAACACGACTCGAGAGCTAGAAGAATATAATACAATAATGCAGGAGACATTGAAGAGATCTTCATGATGATTAGAAGAGTAACCAACTCGAGGAATTTATGTTACTCATATTACTGAGATGGCTCCTAGGAAAGCTAAGACCCAACTGTAAGATGATGATTCAAATAGGTGTCATGTTCAAGTGTGACTCGACTGACGTTGCCATTTCATAAATAAATCAATGGTGACAAAACCTCGCTCTATATTTTTGTTTTTTGGTGTCTCTTTCATGTTTTAATGAGCACGAAAGAGAGATAAAAGTATGCTCAGTAGTGTCTTTTTTGTTCAGTTTTAACAAGCCTGAAAAAGAGCTAAAAGTATACTCATGATGGTGTCTTTTTTGTGTCTTTTAACGATTCTGAAAAATAGGTAAAAGTGTCCTCGAAATGTCTCTTTTTCATGTCCTTTAACGAGTCTGAAAAAATAAATAAAGTTTACTCGATAGTGTCTTTTTCGTGTCCTTTTATGAGTTTGAAAAACAGATAAAATTGTACGTGTTTGTGTCTTTTAATGAGTCCAAAAAAGAGATAAAAGTGTACGTGTCTAGAAAGAATGGGTGGCTTAACATCATGATCATATGTTACAAGCGCATGGATTTGACCTAAGAAAAATTCATGCAAATGGTACTGGCAAGTGAGATCCACTCTTAGAATTTGTTCGCTTCATGGGTAGGTGGATGCAAAATGAAGGCCAAATAATGTAAGAGATGGATGGTCAAATGCTATTGCAATAGCGGTAAGTGAGATCTTAGGAAAACAATAGTTCAATGATGAGGTAAATGAATCAAGAAGAAAATGTATAGGCATCCATTAAGCAACATAAAATCTCAGGAACCCACTCAAGATATGGCTAGAATATAGATGAAGAGAGGAAAATGAGTCTCAACGTCAAGTCATGGAGGAACTGCAGGAGGGTTCCCAAGCCTACAAAAAATTGCAAAATGGGAACCAACTGGTGATTCAAATGCTAATTAGGGTGCTCGTGGAGGGTAGGAACTACTGAACAGGTTATGACGTGCAAAAATAGAGTGGCTAATGTTACAACCTGATGAGATCCAACCTAAGGAAGGTGGGGAAAAAATGGTTAATAATTAAAATCATGGATGTAGGGAAAAAACTATCCCTATATGTCATTTTTAAGAACATGTACCTCAAGTTTAGTGGAATTCGACATCTTCTTAAAAAAGAGTCCCTATAATCCTATAACACATGTAAACTAGATTCTGGGGTCAAAACGCGTAGTGAAATATCAAAAAAGAATTTTTATTTTATTTCTTGGATATGATATATAAAAACAAAAAGCACTCATACCACACACCTATGTACAAGGAAACATGCATTTTGATGATTCATGAAAAGTAGATCCCATTTCTAGGCTCCAACCAAGGATCTCGATCGTCATCGATGAACTCATGAGCCATTGTCAGTATCATATGGAACACCATGTTGGGGCCATGCCACATAGAAATGGATCTCTATGGATAAAGATACTCATATTGAGTGGTTTCATGAGCTATGGAAGCTCCTTGATGATGACCATCAAGAAATGAAGGGGGTATGAAACATAAATCTTTGGTGTAATGGGAAGCACAAAATTCAGTGACAAGGGGGTATGAAACGTAAATATTTAGTGTAATGGGAAGTATAAAATTCAGTGGAAAGTTCTGAAAAAGATAACCAAGGAAGAAAAGGGTCAAAACTGGGAGGTCTACTGGATGCTCCAACAAATTCCCCTAGTCCCAGATCAAGACTCATCATGTTAACTCTCGTTTGGTCAAAATCAGGAAGGATAGATGATCGATGCATCATATATGGTAGCCATGAAATCCAAGATGTCCCTATTTGAAGGAAACTATAATACCCTTTCTAAACCTCTAATTATGTGTAATTAATCATAATTAATGATTGTCATGCAATGACATGTAAATATTGTAAATGTATTATTGTTTAATTGATAATGCCAAGAGCTTATTATGGGGTGAAGCCTTAAATGCATTGTCCATGATACCACTAGAGGAAAGAGTGAGGGAGCCTATTGAAGGGGTTCATTATGATGAGATGACCCAAATCCCCTTGTTGAGATATTTGATTTAGAAATAATAAGTCATTTCCCTTCACCCTAATTTCAAGACAAATCAGTTAATGGAAAGGGGGTTGGTTGTTGGACAACTAACCACCCCAATGAATACAAGTATGGGAGATTAGGTTAGGACAACAAAATTTGTTATCCATAGGTACAACAAAGTACCAATTCTGTAGCCCAGATTGACCCCACAGGTTCCTTCTGACAAAAGGAAAAAGTGTTAGAAAAACAATATCATGAAGCAATAAAATAAAACAAATGCGGAAATAAAACACAGAAGATACATAATACAATAGAGACATATATATATACATGGTTCACCCAGTGTGGGCTACGTCCACCAGATAAATTGCCATGTCCTTCCTTTATTATTATCTAGTAAATGAAGGGACACAACCTACAACACACCCATTGTAACTAGATTTTCTTTCTCTCACAGTCTCCTCACTTAGAATACAATATTCACAATGATACATAGCCACAATACATTTCCCTCATAAAAGAGGGTTTCCTTCTAGGGAAAAAAAACCTAACATAACTTCTATTGTCAGATCTGTGACCTTATAATGAACGGTCCAGACTTGGTATGAACTTACAATATACATTTACAAGGATTTTTTTCCTTCAGACATCGTAGAGGGGGTAACCCCCCTCTACACTCCCACACATGGAGGAGTGTACATTCTTTTGGGGTGTAAAGTCTTCATGGGGTATAAAGTCTTCATGGGGTATAAACACGACTAAAAACAAAGACCTATGAATCAAAAAGATAATCAAGCTGCACAACCAACAATCTTCCACTTGGAGACTGATCTCAACAAATCCATCGCTGTTGTATCTATTGGACTATGAACCTTCTTGGAGCTGGAAAATTTCTCATCTTCACCTTCATGCTTGAAGACCAACTGAAACTGAGCAGGAACTCAGTTTCTCCCTGGTTACTCCCTTTGTTAACATGTCTGCAGGGTTCTGGCTAGTTTGTATCTTTTCCAACTTCAAATGTCCATCTTCCAAGACATATCATATGAAATTGTACATGAGTTGTATATTCTTAGTATTCGAATGGAAGGATGGGTTCTTTTCAATATGAATGGAACTCTCACTGTCACAATACAATCCGCTATTCTCTTGCTTCTTTCCTGATTCCTCCATAAACCTTTGTAACCAAATCATCTCTTTACTAGCCTCTGTAGTAGCAACATACTATGCCTTTGTTGTTGAAAGTGAAACAACCTTTTGTAGTTTTGAAATCCAACTTATTGTTGTTCCACCTATAGTAAAAACATACCCTGTGGTGCTCCTCCTTCTATCTTTATCAAATGCCATATCTGAATCAACATATCCCTGTAGAACAACGTCTAAACCTCCAAAACATAATGCATGATTAGCAGTACCTCTCAAATACCTGAGAATACACTTTACTGCCTCTCAATGTTCTTTACCTAGATTGTTCATATACCTTCTCACAACTCCCACTGCATGTGCAATATTTGGTCTTGTGCAAACCATCACATACATCAAGCTGCCAATTGTTGATGAATAAGGGACCCTGGACATGTATTCTATCTCCTCCTGTGTCTTGGGACACATTTCCTTAGTTAATTTGAAATGGCTGGCCAAAGGTGTACTAACTAGTTTTGAATTCAGCATTATAAACCTCTCCAACACCTTCTCTATGAACTCACCCTGAGACAATGTCAATTTGCGATTTTTCTTGTCTCTTGTTATTCTCATACCAAGGATTTTCTTTGCACCACCCAAATCCTTCATCGCAAATGAATTAGCTAATTTCTTCTTGAGCACATGTATATCCTGCATATCAGACCCTGCAACAAGCATGTCATCTACATACAATAGGAAGATAATATAGCTTCCATTTTATAGCTTTTTAAAATAAACACAATGATCAGAATGGCATCTACTATAACCTTGTTCTTTCATAAACTTGTCAAACTTGAAATACCACTACCTTGGAGCTTTCTTTAGGCCATACAAGCTCTTCTTCAACCTGCATACCAAATTCTCTTTCCCTTTGACCTCATACCCCTGTGGCTACTACATATAAATATCTTACTCCAAATCCCCATGGAGAAAATTTGTTTTTACATCTAATTGTTCAAGATGCAAATCTTGTACTTCCACAAGACTTAAAATAGTCCTAATTGAATTCATTTTAACAACATGAGAAAATATTTCATCAAAATCTATACCTTTCTTTTGTGCAAACCCCTTTACAAAAAGTTTAGCCTTGTACCGCTTTTTTCCTCCATCTTCTTCCTTCAACTTGTAAACCCATTGATTCCGCAATGCTCTTTTTCCTGCAGGCAACTGAACCAAGTCCCAAGTTTGGTTATTTACCAAGGAATCCATTTCCTCTTTCATGCCTTGCTCCCACTTATTTTTGGTGTCTACCTGCATTGCCTCTTCATAGCATTCTGGTTCACGATAATCAGTCAACAATAAATAATACAATGAAGGAGAGTATCATTCATGGGGTCTACTTAACCTGGTAGATCTTCTAACAAAACTTGTAGGAGTTTGAGGTGTCTGTTGTTCATGTTGTTGTACATTTTGATTTTATGGTTCCTTTGAAATTTATTTTTCAATGATCTCATCAAGCACTATGTATTCTGATTTTTCTTTTTTCTGTTTACTTCCCTGCAACTGATCTTTATACATGACCTTCTCATTGAATATGAAATCTCTACTCCTAATGATTTTGTTATTTTCATAATCCCATAAGTAATAACCAAAATCATTAACATTGTATCCAATAAAGGTACACTTCTTGGATTTTGTCTCAAGCTTTGTTCTATTTTCTTTATCAATATGGACAAATGATTCACAATCGAAAGTCTTCAAAAAATAATAGTTTAACTTTTTTCCTTTCCATTCCTCCTTTGGAATACAACCATATAAAGAGATTGAAGGTCCTCTGTTTATTAATTAAATAGCATTATCTACAACATATTCCCATAAATATAAGGAAAAACCAACATGCAATCTCATACTCCTTGCATGCTCCATGATTGTCTTGTTCATCATTTTTGACACACCATTTTCTTGTGGTGTTCCTGGAACTGTCTTCTCTCTACGAATCCCATGGTATGAACAGTAATAATCAAACTCCTTACTGCAATATTCACCTCCATTTTCTGATCTGAGACACTCCAACCTTTTTCTTGTTTCATTCTCAAATCTTTCCATTTCTTAAAAGTATCAAAAACATTAGATTTTTTTCGAATGCAATAAACCCAAGTTTTTCTAGTTGCATCATCAATAAAAGTAACATAATAATGAGAACCACCAAGATGTGATACTCGAGATGGTCCCCATACATCTATATGCACAAGCTATAACCTTTCACTCTTCTTTTCTTTTCCGACTTTGAGAAATCTAACTCTCTTAAGTTTTCCATAAACACGATGCTCACAGAAATCCAAATCAATTTTTTTAAGATCTAGCAACAAATTTCTTTTGTGAAGTATCTGCATCCCCTTCTCACTCATGTGCCCAAGCCTATGATTCCACAGTGTTGTATCCACTCCTTTATAAGCTAAAGATATAGAAGATTTAGTATTACCAATACACAAATACAATGTACATACCTTCTCTCATTTTCCTATCACCAATGATCCTTTGGTGACCTTCCACACCTTATCTATAAATATAGATAAACATGATTCAATTTCCAACTGCCCTGTTGAAATTATATTTTTCTTTAGATCTGGAACATTTCATTACCTCTTTCAACAACCATTGTTTTCCATTATTTTGCTTTATTTGTACCTTACACATCGTATCTGTAAATATGGATATACAAAATTCACTTTCCAACTGCCTTGTTGAAATTAGATTTTTCCTTAGATCTGGAACATGTCTTACCTCTTTCAACAACCATTGGTTTGAATTGCTCTGTATATTTTAACCTTGTACAATATTTACTGCAAACAAAATTTCAGTAAAAGAACAAAAAAGATACAATGGCAAATACAAACATTACACGGAGATTTTTCCCCTGGAAACCCAAACCGGAAAAATTAGCATATTCTATATTCATTCATAGTGATACATTGTTTACAATAAAATATACATATAGGATCCAACCTCATCCAAAACCCTAACCCAATGACCTGGATTATTCAACAAACCTAATTCCTTAACCAGAAATAGAAAACCATCGACAAAAAACCATGTGCCGAAAAACCACCTAAATATGTGACACATTTCTCGAGGCAAAAAAAATCGGGGGCACTACTCCTGCACCCCCCTGCGTGCCTGGTACAACACAAAGACACTATTGCTCATGAAAATAATATAACACATACCCAACATTCTCCCACTTTTTATTTTCTTTGCATACAGGGGGTTACATGGTTACATAGTCAACAATCCAGGGAAGAAATGCCCATGGATCCTCTACACCAAGACAACTTCTCAGTTCTCACGGACTTTGTTAATGAGTCTGAAACATTCTTCAAAGTGTCCACCTTTATCAACAATACTTTTGTTTCTTCAATCATGTCTCTCACAAAGTGATATTGAATATCAATATGCTTTGTCTTTGAATGATAAGTCGGGTTTTTCGCCAAAAATAATGCACTTTGACTATCACACTCTATATTTACAGCTTGTTGTACCAACCCAATACCTACACACAATATTTGTAACCATAATTCTTCCTTACTTGCATGAGTGGTTGTAATGTATTCATCTTTTGTAGTTGAAAGTGCCACTACAGACTATCTTTTGCTCATCCAACTTATTGCTCCTCTAAACAGGTTAAACACATACCCACTTGTAGATCTCCTACGATCCAGATCTCCAGACTAGTCTGCATCCACAAAGCCATGTATACCCACCACTCTTTCCAATCCCGATCTTCCTTTGTAGCACAATCCATAGCTAGCAGTGTCACGCAAATACCTAAAAACCCTTTTTACTGTTGTCCAATGCTCCTTCCCTGATTTTGACATATACCTACTCAAAACTCCCACTGCATGTTCAATGTCTGGTATAATAAAGACCATTTCATACATAAAAATGCCAACTACACACGCATATGGAACATGAGACATGTTCTCCTCCTCTTCATGTGTCTTGGGACACTGATCCACATATAACTTTACACCAATATGAATAGGAACCTTGACCGGTTTACATTCCTGCATATTAAAACTCTGCAATATTGTCTCGACATATTTTCTCTGATTTAAACATAGTTTCCTTCTTTTCCGGTCTCTTTTAATTTCCATTCCCAAAATGAAATTTGAAGCACCGAGATCCTTCATGTCAAATTTAGAGGACAACTGAGTTTTCACATCCTGGATAATCTCCTTGTTGTTTCCAAGAGAAAAATGTCATCCACATACAAGACCAAATAAATCAAATGACATCAATTAATTTAAAATAAACACAGTGATCCTTTTTGCTTCTTGTGAAGCCAAGTCCCATTATATAAGTATCAAATTTTTTATACCACATCCTTGGTGATTTTTTAAACCATACAGGGACTTTTTTAGCTTGCATACCAACTCCTTCTTTCCCTTCACAGCATAACCTTTTGATTGATTCATATAGATTTCTTCTTCTAGATCCCCATTTAGGAATGTTGTCTTCACATCCATCTGTTCTACTTCAAAATCAAATGCAGCGGCAACAGATAACATAAATCTTATAGAGGTTACCTTGTCAACAGGAGAAAAAATCTCACCAAAATCAATTCCCTCAACCTAGGAATAACACTTTGCTACTAATCGAGCTTTGTATTTCTCCACTTTTCCTTCTGCATTCAATTTCTTTTTAAATAACCATTTTCTGCCAATGGGATTTCTTCCAGTCGGAAACTCCACTATATCCCAAGCCTCATTCTTATCCAAAGATGTCATTTCTTCATCCATGGCCCTTTTTGAGAGATTTCCATCCTCTGAATCCACTACTTCCCTGATAGTTCTAGGATCATCATCAGTAATAGACAAAGAAAAATTTGAACGAAAATCAGATGGAGTATACCTTTCCGGTAGCCTTATTTCTCGAACTGATCTCCTCAATATTGGAGTATGAGGATCTTCTTCTTTTGATTCTTGTTCTTTTGTAGAGTCTGATTCATCATCCTTTAAATCAAACTCTATCTTCTCTAGTTATTCCTTACTTGGTAGGACTTCCTATTTAACAACATCCTTAATTTCTCTAAATACCACATCTCGGCTATATACTACCTTCTTAGTTTCTGGATTCCAAAGCTTATAACCTTGTTGGTGCTCGGCCAAGTTTTGAGGAAACCTTGGTCAGGTTTGGACCACATTTTGGACTTCGATGTGAGGATCAAAGCTGGAGTGCCATGGCAGAGCTGAGATCACAGATCTCACTTGTTTTGTGGATTATGTGGACCCAACAAGGGGTTTATTAGGGTTTTTGTAGTGGGTTATGGGATGTCAGCCCATAGGTTTACCCATGTTTAGGCATTTTTGTAAGGAATTGTAAAAGTATAAATAGATAAGAATGTGTGGTAGAAGTAGAAAAGTGAATATAGCTTGCAAGGCTAAGTGAAATTAGTTTTGGGCTTCCTTCTGCAACATATTGTGTATGTAAGGCTCAATGCTCATTATAGAAGTTGGCTCTGTGCAGTGATCCAGTTTTGGGAAGGAGTATCTAGCGCTCAGTGTGCAGATCTCCTGTCCTCTGTGAAGGTTGGCCCTGTGGCTTAGTGCACAAGAACATATGAATGTAAGATATTGAAGACTAATAAAGAAGACAAAGCAGTTGGTGGGTGTAGCCCCACACTGAGGTGAACCACATATATCTTGTATCTTGGTTTTCTTTGTGCTATGTTGTGTTTGTCATTTATCTGCTTAGTTCTTTTGTTATTATGTATGATGGATAGATATGATATTGCTTAGTTCTTTACTTGTGCTTCATGAATGAATGCTAGATCTAACGCGTTGCTATATGCTAAGTGGTTGAAGTACTTAATCTCTACTATTATTATGCCAATCTATCTTAGGATTTTGTTCTGCAATGTTAATGAAGTTAATAAGTTAATGAATATCGTGTTGTAGTGTTAATAGAATACTCTGTGAAGTGTTGTTGTCATAAATCTGTGTCCCAGCTTGGTTACAGACACCTGAGTCCTGTAACCCCTCGCCACCCCCCCGCGCCTCTACCTCAGATGAGACTTTTCCTTCTTTGCAGGTGTTTCTAAAAGGGTCTGTAGTTAGGGTTTTGTTGGTGTGTTGTTAAAGTGTTGAACCCTAGGTCTGCCCCTGTGCCAAAAAATGGTTTCGTTGTCGGGACCTGAAACTGTGATTGTTGGGAATTGAAGAAAATAGAAGCTTTGTGTGTAGATCTGTTGCTATAGTGCACAGTATTCTACTTGACTTACGAAGATTTGTGCTAATAAAGAAATCTGATCCGAAGAAAAGAGGTAAGATCCAAAAAGAGGTAAAGCTTTGTGCTTTGATAAGAGTAAGATAAGTGAAAATTTTTGTTTCGAAAGCATGAATTTAAGTATATTTAATAGATTTTTTCCTAGTTTGAAAGCTAGGGCGCAGTTGGAAGAAAGAGTTGATATAAGTAAAGCTAATAGAAATGAAGAAAGATATGTTATTCCTATGCATAGAGAGAGTTTTTGGACTAATAAGTGGATGCAGGAACCTAGAAAGAAATTTTGCAGATTTCAGGTCTAGCACTGTGATCCCAGTGAACAGTACATAAGGGGTTGGGGAACATACAATAGAAATAGAGGATTGACACTATGTTATAACTGCAGAAGACAGAGACATCTTGCTAAGGAATGCCCTGGTATAGGTCCTATTTGTCTTTGTTGTAAATTTTTTGGTCATGAGGTTGAGGATTGTCTAAAGATTATTGCTAAAGTTGAAAGGATGAACATGAGACAAGAAAATTATCAAGAGACTAAGAACATGTTAGAAAATCATAAAGAGAAAGAATCAGAGAAAGTTTAGACTACATTATTACAATTGAAAGAAATGATGGATGATCACAAAGATGTCATTTTACCAGAGATCCTGAAAGTAAAACAACACTTAAGTGCAAGAATAGAAGACTTCGACATAGACTATGTATTGGATGAAGAAACAAAAGTGAGTACTATGACAGAAGAAACTTGGGAAATTTTGGGAAAGCCTACTATGATACCTTCATTTTGATGAATAGGATTGTTTAAAGGAAAGATGATAACCCTATGTGTAAGAGTTACTAAAATACCTATTATTGTTCATGGAACATCGACTAAAGAGGAATTTGAGGTCATTAAGTTTGTTGAGAACAATGCCCCTTTCCCACTCTTATTAGGAAAGACTTGGATTGAGAAGGATCAAATCAGAAGGAAAGCAGAGGAAGAAGTTGTAGAAAAAAAAAGCACGAACTAAGGGATTTCACAGCCAGAAAAATAGATCGACTAATAAAAGAATGAGAGGATAAGTCATAGCAACAAAAGGAAAGATAATTAGCTAGCAAGATTGAAATAATGCAAGAAGGTTTGAATAGCCTATCCATGCAAGAAAGAATTATATCCACCCAGGAAGTAGTAAGATAAGGGATATTAACTTCAGAACCTGTGAGAGCACATCAGCAGTGCGAAGTCACTATGCTAGGAGAAGATAAGAATAAGAATGGAAAGAAGATTCCAGAAATAGTTAAAGAAACTTAGATCACGGGAAAGAAGGAAAGGAAGCTCAATAAGAATAAATCAAAACTAGAAAAGAAACAAGAAGCTGTAGAGAACAGATGGAAGGCTTTGCAGTAGTCAGGTCCCGAGGACTTGAACCTGACCGGAACAACAGAACCACGCATAATGGGACTTCACCCTGGTGAAGCTATATGACCATTGGAGGCGCCCCAGCCGTTAAAACAACACTACAGAATGGATAGAAAACAAATTTATGGGTGGATGGACCGCTTTTGGGACATTGAGACCACGCCATAACAGACAGATTCACATTGATGGAAGCATTCTTGCCCGTTGGTGGATTCTATTACGACGCTCGCTTATTTAACCCGTTGGTCGTTGCACCGGGACCACTTTTTTCCACCGTTGATTAACTAATCTATCAGAGAACTGATTATGTGTCGAGCTGTGTTATCAAAAGCTAGACATCGCCATCCATTTTTCTACCCCACTTGTCCGTTCGCCTATCCCGACCTACCTGTTTAAAAGTGAGAATGTCGGGAGAACGCATTGATTTAGAGAAGTCCATCGAGGAGGTTCTTAACAAATTTATGGATGATAGAGCTATGTCTGAAGGTGTCCAGGCATCATCGACCAGGGGACTCTAGGCTTCCCCTTCGACTGAACGATGTTCGGTCTGTACCAACCCTGGGACTGAACAACAAAGTAAACATCCCAACGATCTAGCTAACGTGAAGCAGATCCCGTCGATATTACCTGATTATATTCCAACATTGGATGGTGCGGTTAACCACAAAAAAATTACATGACACTATGATTACACTTTGATCACCGCATACATTTTGAAGGGAATACGTGTAGTTGAAAGCCAATTGGGACAAATCTAGTTACTAAAGAACAATGAATTCAACCTTGGAGATAGAAAGAACTACGCTATGCTAGCGCCCCATAGATACTTGATGAAGTCTACTGGGAAGAAGTCTTGCATTATCTCCTAGCCATGGATTAAGGACTTGGCGCAATCCATTGTGCTCAACGTGATGAAAATTCCCCATTTTGGCCGCCACCAGGATGTTAACACTTGCGTTAAACTCCTCTTGTCATGCCTCCATGGAAGATACCTGTGGCTCGAACGAAGGATT
Organism: Picea engelmannii; assembly: GCA_009831015.1. Taxonomy (NCBI): domain Eukaryota; kingdom Viridiplantae; phylum Streptophyta; class Pinopsida; order Pinales; family Pinaceae; genus Picea; species Picea engelmannii. Next base: position 261,911 of record ML800290.1, read on the forward strand.
ACTATGGATTCGATGTTGATCCACCTGATTATGGGATTAAGCATGAAGGGACTCGACCCTCAACAATTTTAGCCAGGCAAGGCCTCTGATTGCTCCCTAGCATAGCGCATCAAGGAAGCATATGGCAAAGTTGAAAAAGGAAAGCAAGGCTACAAGGTAGCCTCTATCTAGGATGGTGCAGTGCACCTCGCTTTCCAACTCATAGCCGAAAATATCGTAAGAAAGAACCTCCCCACACAGGTCACCGAGTTCATGGTGGACCTCACAAGAAAATGTGTGGAGGGAATGCAAATGAATTGGGTGAGTTACCTCATCAACGAACTCTAGAAATACTACCACAAAGCTCAGGATCAGGGATACAAGTTCCACTTCAACTGGTTTCTTGTGTTGATCGCATTTTTCACTTGGGAAATGCCTGATGGAGCCACCTTCCCAGAGATAGAACCATCGGAGTCGTTGGTCGCTAGGTTCTCTACCTCTTGGTACACCAATGATATGTCAAAGCAATGGAAGCCAAACGTTTTGTTCCATGCCTATTATCAACAATTGAAGGTTTCCATTGAATCATTTGCATGCATGAAAACACATACCCTGCACCAGTACTAACCTTTTGCGAAGTTCCACACAGATTGACATTTTATATATATCACTGTGTGCAGAGATGAGAGAAAGGAAGAGTTGCAATCATATTACATGCTAACAGATGATGACATGGATCATATCATGAAGGAGTGGTCAAAGGATTCCTTGTACCTATTGCTTATAAAGAACTCTCTGACACTGACATCATAGGAAGCCCCCTAGTTACTCGAGTCGAGCATGCCGGACAGTCCCGTGCGAAGAAGAAGAAGAAAAAGGAGGAAGTCCAGAATATAGATAATTATGAGGAGGACAACGCCTCTAAAGGAAATGGATCCAGCTCGCTAGGAGGAGGAGATGACACAAATGGACAAGGAGGAGGGGATGAAGGAGAAACGCAAGGCAAAGGTGAAGCTACACCACTGAAATATCCCCCTACTCTTACACCGCAGAAGAGAAAGGTTTCCCCAAAGAAACCTTCAACAAGAAAGAAGGCGTGCACTAGTAAGCCCCAAATGGAGGCCACGCTCACAGAAGATGACAATAGTCTAGTCCGTGGATCCATGGAGGATACTTTAGAGGATATCTTGCATAGATATGGCATGAAGCAGAAGAAGCTATATGAAAGAGTCGAGATGGAATTAAAGGAAATACAACAAGATATTCATTCATTCCGCCAAGTACCTACTGTGCCTTCCTCGTCACAGAATACATAATTGGGGGATGAACCAACCCAATTAAGAATACTTGTAGATGCAACAGAGGCTCAAATTCATAAATTCCAAGAAGAAAAGGAGAAGTCTAAAGAATACTTGAAACAAGAAAAAGAGGAAGTCTTAGAATAGCTACGTGTAGTGCAGTACTGTGTAACTGCCTATGAAAATGAAAAAGACGAGTTTCAGGCAATGGTCCAGGAGGAGAAAGTACAACTATAGAAATAAAAAGAGCAGTTGCTCACAGAACGGGCCATGGTTAAGGAAGTTGTGAGTAAATCATGTCACTATGTTCCAGGTTTGGCACAAGAGGAATAGGAGTCGGTCGAGGCTCAAGTGGTGAAGCTCACTAAGACCATCCAACAACTTCAAGCACGAATAACAGAGTTGGAAATCCAAGTAGTACCAAGCACCCCACAAGAAGTGCGCGATCAGAGGGAGGAAGCCACCAAGAACGAAGTAATAAGGATAAGGGCCCTCACCTTAGAGTGAAAACAATTGAGTGATAGAAGTGCACAAAATTATGAATGCCTCGCAGAATACCTAGAGCTAAGGAAACTAGAAGCACAACTACAAGAGGCACAACAACATGCCTTCTCCGTGCAGGCGTAGATGAAATTTCTCACCACAGTCAAGAGAATGAAAAGATCACAGGAGCATCACGCAGTCAAACAAAAGATCACTGCCATCCAGGGTAGAGTAATGGAAGTCATGCAGAAACTACAACCTATGCAAGATGAAGCCTGGAAGGTGTTTGAATAAATTGAAGGACAAGGCTCACAACTGGACCAAGTGGTTGCGATAGTTGAACAATGTCTGGAAGGGCTTGTTACAATGCAAACAATCTAAGATCTCACTGAGTAGGAGGCTTATGCAAAGCAGCAAGTCGAGGTAGCTCAAGTGAAGCTCCAGGCCTTCAAAGCAGCACTACCCAGACCTAAGTGACTCGGGACGAGTCACAAGTGAGTTTTGGGGGCCTGTTGGCCCTCAACCAAGTTTTGAGGAAGACTTGGTCAAGTTTGGACCACGTTTTGGACTTCGACGTGAGGATCGAATATGGAGTGCCATAGCAGAGCTGAGATCACATATCTCACTTGTTTTGTGGGCTATGTGGACCCAACAAGGGGTTCATTAGGGTTTTTTTAATGGGTTATGGGATGTCGGCCCATAGGTTTACCCATGTTTAGGCATTTTTGTAAGGAATTGCAAAAGTATAAATAGATAAGAATGTATGGTAGAAGTATAAAAGTGAATATAGCTTGCAAGGCTAATTGCAAGTAGTTTTGGGTTGCTTTGTGCAACAAATTGTGTATGTAAGGCTAAGTGCTCATTAGAGAAGTTGGATTTGTGTCGTGATCCAGTTTTGGGAAGGAGGATCTAGAGCTCAGTGCGCAGATCTCCTATCCTCTGGGAAGCTTGGCTCTGTGGCTTAGTGCACATGAGCAGATGAATGTAAGATATTGAAGACTAATTAAGAAGATGAAGTAGTTGGTGGACGTAGACACACACTGGGGTGAACCATGTATATCTTGTGTCTTGGTGTTCTTTGTGCTATGTTCCATTTGTAATTCATCTGCTTAGTTATTTTGTTATTATGTATGATGGATATATCCGATATTTCTTAGTGATTTACTTGTGCTTTATAAATGAATGCTAGATATAACTCGTTGCTATGTGCTAAGTGGTTGAAGTACTCAATCTCATTGTTACTACACCGATCTATCTTAGGATTTTGTTCTGTGATGTTAATGAAGATAATAAGTTAATGAATATCATTTTGTAGTGTTAATAGAATACTATGCGAAGTGTTGATATCACAGATCTGTGTCCCAACTTGGTTAAAGACACCTGAGTCCTGTAACCCCCGCTTCCTCTGCCTTGGGTGAGACTTCACCTGCTTCACAGGTGTTGCCAAAAGGGCTGGTAGTTATGGTTTTTTTGGTGTGTTGTTGAAGCGTTGAACCCTGGGTTCGCCCATGTGCTAACAAACCTTTAAGACCATCTTTATATGGAATAAAGATACACTTTTCAGCCTTCTTATCTAGCTTACTCATGTTTTCCTTTGGAACATGAACATATGCATCACAACCAAATACCTTGAAATGTTTGAGAGAAGGCTCTTTACTAGTCCATACCTCTTATGGAGTCTTTTCATCCAACACTGATGAGGGTGATCTATTGACCAGGCAACATGCAGTACCTCTTCCCAGAATTCTTTCCCTAACCCGACACCACTGAGCATGCACCTTGATTTTTCCATCAACGTCCCATTCATACTTTCTGCAACTTCAATTTGTTGAGGTGTATATGGAGTAGTCTTCTGCCTTTCTATATGACACTTCTTACATAATTCTTCAAATTCATTCCCGCATAACTCTCCGCCATTATCTGTCCTCGTCACCTTAATTGTTTTCTCTGTTTGATTCTCAACAAGAGCATTAAACTCTTTAAACCTGTCAAAGACTTAGGATTTCTTCCTGTGAACTAGCTGTAAAATTCCTTCTTCCCTCATTGCACCAGAGGGGAATCTTACCCGATTATGGTTCCCATATAGACAATGTTCATAGAAATCAAAATCTAGAGATCAGTTAGACATACCTTCAACCATACCTTTATCCTGTAGTAGTCGAAGACCCTTCTCTCCGATATTCCCCAATTTTTGATGCCACATCATAACCTTTTCTCCAGAGACTGTAGGAGTTCTTTCCTCTTCAACTCCAATATCAGGAACAATGAAACTATTACACCCATCACTAATAGTGCTTCCTTGTGGCTTATACACAGTTCCAAATAGAACTCCCTTATGCAACACCATTGTTCCTTGAACCATCCTACAGGTTTCCATTTCAAATATTGTTTTTACTCCTGCATCATCCATTTTTCTTATAGAAATCAAATTTATGGCCAAACCTGGGATGTGCAGAACACCAGGAAGTGTTCTAATCCTTCCATCTATGAGACTCAACTTGACTTTTCCTCGTCCTATGATTTTGTTTGTCGAATCATCACCTAAGAAAACATTATCTCCATCATACCTTTCATATTCGCAGAACCACTCCTTGTGGGGAGTCATATGAAAGGATGCATCAAATTCAACCAACCATGCCTTATGATCTGCATGTGTGCTTGAAGAATCCAAGTACACATCCCCTCCTTCCTCCTTGGAGGTCTTTTCTTCTGTAGAAGGAAATTCTTCAGATCCCTTATTTTTCTCAACTTTGGATCTACACTGCTTCTTGTAGTGCCCTTATTTTCCACATCTCCAACATACCTTTACAAAATTTACGGGAGATTTAGATCTACACTTACACTTAGACTTAGATCTCCCACTTGAGAACTTATATATATTTATTTCCTTGGATCGTCCTCTTGCAAATAATCTGTATGTGCTCTGTCCTTCCATATTCTTTCGTCTCATCTCCTCCAACAACAAAGATGAGACCGCTTCATCAAACTTCAAAGAAGTTGTATTACTTCTTATGTCCACAATCATACTATCCCACTAGTTTGGTAAAGAACACAATAAAATGATACATTTATCTTCATCTGAAATTGTAATCTCAACAGATACTAACTGACTTACCATAGTATTGAAGGCGTTCAAATGCTCTGCCACTGAGTCTCCATATCTCATCCTCAGGTTATACGACTTCTTTCTCAGGAATAGTTTATTCACTAGGGAATTAGACTGATACAACTTCCCCAACTTATCCCATAAATCCTTGGTTGTAGCTTCCTCTGACACATTCAATAATACTGAATCTAAGAGGCAGAGTCGGATTGTGCTCTTTTCCTTCCAATCCAACGTTTTCTAGTCATCTATTGAACTTCATGTAGGTGAAGTACGTGGATCTACCATGATCCACTGATCTCTTTCCACCAACAGATATTCCATCTTGAGCTTCCATAGCTCAAAAATTTTCCCATTGAACTTCTCAATCTCCATTTTCGAATTGCCTGCCATTTCTTTTCACCCAAAAAATCAATACCACAGATCTCCCATTGTAACAAGGCTTATCACAGTCCCAAGACAAACCCATGACCACAAAGGCGTCCCCCTAAAGCCAACAAAGATCTAATACCAAATGTATATTTTAACCTTGTACAACATTTATTGCAAACAAATTTTCAGTAAAAGAACAGAAAAGATAGAATGACAAATACAAACATTACACAAAGATGTTTCCCTTGGAAACCCAAACCGGGAAATAGCATATTCCATATTCATTCATAGTGATACATTGTTTACAATACAATATACATATAGGAGCTAGCGGCATCCAAAACCCTAACCCAATGACCCAGATTAGTCAACAACCCTAATTCCTTAACCTGAAATAGAAAACCATCGAAAAAAAACCATGTGCCAAAAAACCACCTAAATATGTGACACATTTCCTGAGGCAAAAAAACAAATCGGGGGCACTGACCTAGCACCCCCCTTGTTATAACCCTAAATTGCACCACACATGCTTACCCGACATCAAGCCAACTCTTATCCCTTCTTTGCCAAAACTCTGTTGAACAACTCTTTGAAAATCCTCTTGTGTAAAGGCCCACACACCCTAACCCATTACTGCACGCGTGTACATGCTGGCTGACTCACAATAACCCACGTGTACCTACAAAAGCATGAAAAAAGGAAAGTTTATGATGGAACAAAAAGCTATGGGTGAGTTAACTGAAACTCCCGGCCATGCATGGACGAGGGTTCGTCCAAAAACCTAGCTCCTTCTAGCCTATAAAAGAAGGGGTAGGGGTACCATTTGGAGGAGGAACAAATATAGCAAAGAAACTCTGCCCATTTATGTATTCCATTTTCCCAACCCTTTAGCCTTTCCTCATGCTAAAGGAGATTTAAAGAAAAGAAGTTGAAGGACAGAAGAAGAGGAGCCCAGGATCAGGTTCAAGGAGCGGTGGTCGGTCTCAACTTTTGTAAGTTGACTCACTTTAAGTAATAAAGAGAATGATTTCTCCGTCCCAATTCATGAACTGTCTATGGTTTGATTAGTTTATGTTTGATTTCTAACCCATGAGTATAGAAGTAGCATGCATGCATAGTTGTTGTTTGTCTTGAGTGCAGGTCATCTTTGGAAGGAGCATTACGAACAAGTAATCAAGCACAACGGAGGATCGACATCGAACACCGGTAACAAGGTAGGTGGTCCTTTCCATGCATTTACTGAGAAAAGGGGATTTAAATTTTGGGATGTAGGTAGAAAGTAGTTTCTATTCGGTCAAATTTGCATGCAAAGTCTGAACTCTATTTGCTAGTTCGTAGGGTGTTTTTCCCAACAACAAAATTGACGACCATACTGGGGAGAATACTCTTTAGGGTTCCTGGAATTTAAAGACTAGGTTTAAAGACTAGGTTTTTTTTTCCCTTTCCTGTATTTTATTTTCGTTTATGTAAGGTCTGAGCTAGCAGGGAGTCTGGTTTTCCATACCATCTTTCCCTGACTTTTGCTTGACTGTGTTTTTCGGGAGATACAGAGGTACACATGTCCTACATAAGGCCTGAATGGGTGTACCCACGCCCTATCCTCTTACAGCCCGCGTGTGAATGCTAGCTGTAGAGATAGCAGTAGCATGTAGGAGTTCAAAGAAGCTTAGAGGCAGTCCTCCTCTTCCCTATCATAATCACACATTCTCAGGGGGTTTTCTGGAATTTTGTCTGAGTCTTGTTTGCTAACAGTCCTATCTCATATTGTTTTTTGCCTTATTATTTTTCCTTGCATTATTTGTTTTTCTATTAGAAAGAGTATCCAAGCCTTCAAGGGATCATGGTTATCAATACTAAAGGCCTTTTCCTAGTCTGGTCTGTCTGTTTTCATATTTTTTCTTAGAGTTTAGATATACACGCGGCCTGTACAAGGTCATCCCGCATGTACACGCCCTCTGTCTCTGTTCAATACATGTTTTCACGTGTGCTGTTTGAGTGACAGCCAGATGCTTGTACAGGCTACTTTTGTTTTGGGTGGGGCAGTCATCCCCTCCTTTGATAAAAATTATTCCTCTTAGGTGTTTGAATCTATGTTTGAACAGTCAGTAGCTTAGGTTTCATCTTACCCTTAGCCTTCTTTTTCTCAGTTAAAAGTTGACAGAAAAATAATTTATTTTTTTGTTTTCTTATGGTTTTTAGACAAGCGTGAGAGTCATTGTTTTTACAATTGCCATTGTGTGATTCTTTAATCTGATTCTTTGTGATTTGTTCTTTAATCCAGAATTGTTTTTCTTGGTTTTTTGTTTGTCGGTATTTTCCCTTTCTTGCTTTACTAGCACTTAAATAAATAAATAAATAATCTCTTTTCATTTTCTTCTTTGGTTGAAGAGTGTGTTTCTGCATCATTAGCTAGGGAAAAGTCTTTTATTTCGTAAGTTTTTGTAGTTCACTTAGATCATAAGTAGCTCGTAGTCAAGTGAAATTCCTTTGAGTTTGCTGTCCAAAATCTTAGAAAAATTAAAAATCTTTTTTTGTGAAAAATTGTTGAAATTTTGCATTCAGTAAAAGTTTTTGTTTCCATATTTTTCATTCATTTTTTTCTTTCATCTTTTACACATCATCAGTTTCACCCTCATACCCCTTGACATAAGATAAATCCATAAAATCAATGCTAATTTTAAAATCTACTAGACTTTTATGTTTGTAGGGTTCACAAACTAGTTCAGGACTAGGGCCTTGGATTAGGTTGGAGAGGAAACTCTTCAAGGCCATTCAAAACCAAACATTGGAGTCTAATATAGGGAGTGTCTAAGTCCAGTTTTGTGGAATTTATCCGGGACCCCCCTCTAACACAGGGGATAAACACGAGGTCGCATGTGGAAAGATAGCGAAGATAACCCCTCCAAAGTTGGACCAATCGTAGTGGAGAACACATATAGAGGGCTTGTTTTGGGATTCCGTCGTTTGCATTTTCCACGGGACTTCGTGGGTCTCGAATATGTTCGAGGTCCTCAGTTGTATTCCAGACCATTTTCTCTCGATACCCTACTCATTGTGGTCTACCCGACTTTCGACTGTATCCGCCCGATGACTGTTCGCGTGCTGGCAACCTAGTTGCCAATATTTTTAGGGACATACACAGGTGACTGCGGGGGTATACCACGATACCTAGGATAGACATCGGGCCATGGTTTGCAAAGTATACCAAGAGGGTGCTTCCTTGTTCGAGTTGCACTTTCACCGGTAAGTTGCTCTAGTGTTGGTTGTTGTAACTGTTCTTCCAAATAGTTTAGTGATTGCTTGGGCTTCTTTTTTAGTGTGTGTTACTTTTGAATGCTTAGAATACCTTAACGTGTCTTGGATCTTCTCACACAGTGGAGGACCCTGAGCTCTGTCGGTCATGAAGGCTTCTTGGCCTGCCGTCGGTTACACTGGAGCCACCCCCGCCACCATTAAGGCGGAAGCTAGACCAACAAGGGTCTTTTCAAGCGAGTAGGTTACAAACCTTGGTGCCTGAACAACTCCCGGAGGAATCAACCGTTTTGGACCTTGAAGAAAATGCTCTTGGCTCGGTTGAAACCCCAACCATTGATATCTTGGCACCATTTATTGTACCAATCCAATTTCACGAACGCCAGACAGTGCCTCACACAGCAATGGAAACAAATGTTGTTACTTCTTCTGGGAATTCTTCAATTCCCACCACAGTTTCCACCATAGGAGAGTCATCTCCTAACCTACCGTCATCGGCTCGAGCCACCATGGTATCAGCTACAACTACGTCGCACAGTGGACCGAACCCATCTATGGTGGCAGCCACAACTCCCTTCACACCTAGTGCGACAAGCCCTCTGTTCTCATATGGTATGCCTAGTTCGGGTACAAGTCCTGTACTAACCTACTCCACTTTAAAGACTTTGGGTCTGGGGGTAGGGAGCTCTAGCGCTCCTCTACAAGGTCACCTTGGGGGCACTCCTATCCCTTTTAATGCTTTTCCTTACACAGGAGGTCATATCCCTCCTTTGTCCCCTTCGCTTGGTGGTCCGCATCAGCAATCCACTAAGCAACCTACACACAATAGTTTATTTGGAGCAGGGAGTCAGGGACCACCTTCACACAGTATGCCGGTAGGTTCGACACCATTTTCTTGGAATGAAACGTTTGGTAACAACACTTTCTCATCAACCACTTTCCCGACTGGGGCAACCCCATTTTTGGACAATCTACTCCTGGTCAGGGTACTATTCCTGCACAGGGGGCACACATAGAAGGACCTTAGAATTCTAGACAAGGATATGTTCCCTCCTCCGGAATGTTGTTCTAGGGTAATTCTTTCCATAGTCAATGGAACCCCGGACAGACTACTATGCCTCTCCCCACAGGACCAGCATGGGGTAATCCTTCCCAAAGTCCTTCGAATACAATGCATGCCCAAAAATCTATGTTCTTTTTGGGAAATCAACTGATGATGTCTCCACAGATGTAAAATCCTTACGCTGGTCAGGGCCATGGTTTCTACCAGAATCTGGGCCAGCAGCCAAACTTTCCTGGCAACCTGGTGCCAATCAAACTCCAGGACCCTTTTTCCCAGGTTATCAGCAGCAACCCAAACTACCATTTCTGGCAACTTTACACTTGCCAGATTTGACAAGGTTGTTAAATGATCCTATTTGTCAAGATCCACGTTGGCCTCCTATGCTGACGAAGTTGCCTTCGGACATTCCAAAGTTCGAGGCCAAGCCTAATGAAGATCCAGGTGATCATGTGACTACCTTTCATCTTTGGTGCTCATCTAACTCATTGAAAAATGACTTCATACAGTTGCGATTGTTTCAACGTACTCTTATTGGGAGTGCCATGAAATGGTACATCGAGCTCGATCGCTTAAGATACTCTTATGTTGGCAAACTAGCGATGGCCTTCCTTAACCATTTCCAGTTACCTGTGAGATACGACGTTGGCACAGAGCTGCTCGCCAATTTTGAACAGACAATAGTGGACCATATCTCTGATCATATCTGAGAGTGGAGACGTCGGAAGAGTTTAATCAAGGTACCAGTCCCACCAGCATTCCTGCTTGAGTGGTTCCTTAAGTCTTTGGTCCCACAGTTATCCAAATATGTCGCGACATCCATAGTTTTCTCTGAAGAAGATGCCATCATGAGGGCTCAACAGTTTGAGCTCATCTATTCTTAGTCTAGTTTATTATACAACATCTTGCCAGATGCGCCACGTTCGATACTAGATAAAACTAGACAGAGGGTTGGTCCACATGCCGATGGTATTGTTGGTTCAGCACAAACCAAGCCCGTTGAGCAATTGACAAAACAGTTGCAATAGTTATCCATACAACACACAACGGACAACCAAACTACTGCTTTGCCTTCTCCCCCTACCCAAACATTGGAAGTACACACCGTGCAGTCGACTAATCCAAAGGCCACCCAAAAACTTGAAGGGAAGAAAAAACAACAAAAGAAGGGTAAGGGGGATAAAAAAACCACTGATAATGATGGCAGGGACAACACGGAAAAATGGAAGGCGAGGTATCCATGCAACTTGTGCACGGAAGACCACCCGACCCATATTTGTCCTCGACTTGCAGAGGCCCAAAAGTTTGTCACACAACAACAACAAGCAGTGTTGACTAATCCCTTTCAACATGGGAAAAATCTAACTCAAGCCTCTACAAGCACAGAAGGGGGCAGCCAAGAAACCTGCCCACCTCCAAACAATCCCTCATCCGCGAATATATATATATGGTTAGGGGTGATGCTTTCATATCAACTAGAGTGCACGACTATAGTAAACCAAGCGCTTCTGAGAAGGGTAAAGAAGATGATCTCGCATCTCTTCCTCTACAGATTGAGAAGACGTTGGGAGAAACAATGACACACATTCCAAAGGGTGCATTTAAAAAAGCTTCTCACAACCCAAATGCAAGGGCCGCCCAGAATTACTCTGTGGTGGAGGATTTATCACAAACCCCTTGTGCGATGTCTACTTTGGAGGTCCTCCAAAGCTGCCCTGCTCAGAGGAAAGCCTTGTTAACCACTTTGGGCTCTACTGAGACTTGTAATCTGGGCACCATCATGTTAGATAAAACCGACTTAAAACCTCGTCTACCTTACCACGTAGCGTTTCAGATAGTAGTGGCTCATCCCACAAAAAAATTTACTCAGAATATCTTCCGCACGGTGGTCGATGAGGGTGCCTCGACATGCGTTATGTCATTAGCATGCTGGAAGGCCATTGGCCAGCCTATTTTATCTCCATCACCTACTCTCCTCACTACTTTCGACGGTCGTTCATTCCGACCACATGACATCGTTCCTTCTTTCCCTATGCAGTTAGGAGGGAAAACCATGTGTGTCGAAGTAGAGTTAGTCGATGCTCCTCTCGACTATAACATCTTGTTAGGACAGAGTTGGAATTATTCTATGCAAGCTATGGTTGCTACAATTTTTCGAGTCTTGGTGTTTCCACACTAGGGTCGGATAGTGACCATCGATCAATTATCTTTCTCCAGACCTAACCCAGCTTTGGGGGCATCCACGGTCCCGATGATTGATAATCCTCAACCAGGTGTCGTTAACATAGGAGTTGGTTTGTGCCCATCCTTGATGGGTACCTTTGATTACCCACCTCCTCATGATGATATCAAATTTATATCTAATCACCATAAGGTTGAGATTTTTCAAGTTTCATCGTTCCGCATGACTTACCTTGAGGATCCTTGGATTCTTCCTTCCCCATCAGCCATGATGGATGAGACAGGTCACCCAGGCATGTCCATGCCCTTGTCTGCCACTGAGGTAGCATACTCTTTAGTCCAACAAGCTTCATCTAACCTTGATTCGACTCCTGCACAAGAGTTAGATCCACTTCTAGAGCCTATTTGGGCTCAGGGTTCTCTCGCTAACGTCGATTCGTTAGACTTAGTCTTGCCTTCTGATGAAGCAGTAATCGAAGCAATGACTAGTCCAGACAAACCTTGGGAAGATCTTCATCATAGGTCATAGTTTCTCCTAGAGTTAAGACGAATTGAAGCAGGAGAATTCACCGTTACCATAATGGGAGATTATCCATGTCCTATTAATCTCTTAGCTACGCAGGAAATTTATGCTGAGGGAAATATGGTGACTATCGCTGAAACTATACCCATCAACATCTCCCAAAACCCTGGCATCATGGAGAATGTTTTCTTCAGAGCGGATTGCTCCCCCGAAGAAATTCAAATTTACACGGATCTTTTCAAAGAATTCCGTGACGTTTTTGCCTGGTCTTATGAGGAAATTCCAGGTATCGATCCGAAAATAGTTGAACATGAAATCACAACGTATCTTGATGCCAAGCCTGTTTGACAAAAACTTCATCCAGTCAATCCCAAGAAAGCGACAGCCATCAAGATTGAGGTTGAGAAATTGCTAAAGGAAGGTTTTATTTATCCTATCCATTTGACTCAATGGGTGTCAAATCCTGTGCCAGTCAATAAAAAACAAGGCACGATTCGTGTATGTACTGATTTCCATGATTTGAACAAGGCATGTCCCAAAGATAATTTTCCAACACCATTCATTGAGCAGATCATTGATGAATGTGCCAGTTGTGAAGCCTTTTCTTTCATGGATGGTTTTTCGGGATATAATCAAATCTAAATCAAACCTGAAGACCAACATAAAACAACATTCATTTGTCTGTGGGGTACATTCCCATATCATAAGATGCCTTTTGGCCTTAAAAATGCTGGAGCCACGTTCCAGTGGGCCATGTCTTTTTCTTTTCATGACCTCAAGCATATAGTCGAGGCTTATCTAGATGATTTAGCATCATGCTCTCACAAGCGAACGGATCATCCCACACACCTTAGACTAATCTTCGAACGCTGTCGCTACTTTAGCATTCGCTTGAATCCAAACAAGTGCAGCTTCTGCATAATGTCAAGACATTTGTTAGGTTTCATTGTATCAACAACATCGATCATGGTCGATCCTCTAAAGGTGGAGGAAATAATCCATTTGCCCCCCCCACACACAATCCTACAACTTTAGAGTCTACAAGGCAAGGCAAACTTCTTACAACGCTTCATCGCCAACTATGCCAAAATCACCAAGGGCTTTATGCGTTTACTAAAGAAAGACATTCCTTTTTTCTGGGATGAAGCTGCTCAACTCTCTTTCGATGCATTAAAACACGCCCTCACAACCATACCTCTGCTACGGCCACCTAACTATAAAAAGGATTTCTTATTATATCTGGCTACTGCAAATTCAACCATTGGCATGGTTTTAGTTCAAGAAGATGATTCGTTCTCAGAATACGTGATCTATTACCTGAGCCGAGGCCTCGTAGGACCGGAACTCAATTATTCTCATATTGAAAAACTTGTGTTGGTAGTAGTTCATGCTGTTCAACGGTTCCGTGACTATGTTCTGTTTCGCAAGACCACTGTCATTGCTGTCGTGAATCCATTCTAGTACATGTTGACATGACGAGTTATAGGCAGAAAAATTAGTAGATGGATAGTCATCCTCCAAGAATTTGACTTAGACTTCGTTTCAGCAAATTCCAAGAAGTCATTGGTCTTCACAGAGCTTATTTCGGAACTTCTGGTTGAGTCAGGTGATGTTGTGTTATGTCCCCACTTTGGGACATCATCACAGGGCAGAGATTTATGATGACTAGAGTAGCCAAATGGGTGCTAGAGCGAGTGCAGGGGTATTTGAGAGGCATTGTGGGGTTCATATTGCATTGATGATCATATTCCATCATTATGAGGCATTCCGCATAGGTTGGCTTTGGTTTCGTTGCATTCCGACGATTTCCATGATTTTGACTATTTTGAGCTATAAGTCAATGGAATTCACTAAAGAGGTCATTTTGGGCACATTACTTGGAGGAACCTCTCATTGTAATATATCATTGGAATCGAGAGGAGAAACACTACAGGATGGGATGGCTAGAAGTGACTTTCAGTGGCTAGGGAAGCCACAAGGGAGATAAGAAGCTTTTCAAAGGTAAAAAGGTCAATTAATTAATTAAAGTGATTTAATTAATTAATTAAATATTAATAAAATGAAAGTCACTTTGGAGGGACAAGGTGAG
>ML800290.1:276495-301310 GCA_009831015.1 Picea engelmannii
TGTATGATCTTATTTTGATTTCTGGCTTCTAGCTAGTGAGCCCAATATTGAGGGTTTTGAGGGTTTTGACATAACAAACCCTAGAGGACGATTCAGTGGTGAAAGATTCCACCTATCTTGTCCCAAGCTTGGTCTCGGAGATGAAATACTCTCCCACACCATTCTAGTTCCAAATCTACTCAGTTGTAGGAGGATTCTACATCAGTTTCATGTGCAGATAGAGAGAGGGCGCACTAGTTGAGGGATTCCAACAAGAGGGGCGCACCATATTTGGAGAGAAATTTGTTGTAGGAGATTGGCAGGGCTGTTGAGGATTCTATCACTTGGGTTTTCATTGTAGGGCCTTGGACATTAGATCTAGTGCTTTCTAAGATAGTTTTATGGCTCAAATTATTTCTTGAGCAGTGGGGCGAATTGAAGAGAAGGAGGGCGTTTTTAGATACAGATCTAGTGCGTTTGGAGGGGTTACACTTCAGATCTGACCCTGAGACTTTACCTAGTGACTTGCAGTGTCCCGATCTATATTTCTGGAGAGTTTTAGAGCATTTGGAGGCCTCCTTCAGCAAGGCCAAATTATCTAGGGTTTCAGTCTTCCAATGGGGTGCACCATTCAGTGGGGCATTTCAGATCTACAGAGATTGAGAGGGATCTTGGAGATTCGGTCACCTGGATTGTTCTTACCATCACCTGATCTATTAGTTGGCATATTTATTAGAGTGATTGGACACTTTTGGCAGCAGGGCCGAGTTATTGAGGGTTTCATCCTTCTATTGGAGCGTGGCATTCTTCAGCTAGAGAGTTTGGCATTCAGATCCGCTTGTATTGATATTCATTTCTTATTCAGCCTTTGGAGGCATCTTTTGTATTAGCGAGAGCATTTTGTAGCAGCTCTTATCTATTGTCTATCTTCTTGGCCATCTGTTGAGCATTCTAGATCGGCATCTTCATTGTAGCATGTTTCTCTATTTTATGAATAAAGAAGAATTGAGATGTTTTGGCTTGTCTATCTTATTGCATATGGTTGAGGTATGTTCCATGGTTATCTCTTTCTATTATTTGCTCCATACACACATATAAACACATCTAAAAGGTAGATCAACAAATTTTTTGACGAAATACCTCAATCAGAAAAAGTTTTAAAAAGACACCGAAACAGTGATGATCCTTGCATAATGGCTTGGGATCATTACACGTTGTGCCTGAGGAATCTCCTATATGGGGAGATATGTTTTTTATTACATCTTCAAACCCCTGGTACAGAGAAATACTTATCTATCTCCAGACTTTGAAATGCCCCACCTTCTCGTGATGAGTGTCAGCGGATATGCCATCAGGCTAAGAATTATCTCATACTCGATGATACGTTGTATCAGAGAGGTGTAGACTGCATCTTACATCAATGTATCACTCATGAGGAGGCCATCATCGTGCTCAACGATTTCCATATTGGAGCTTGTGGCGGTCATTTATCTGGGTTGGAAACAGCCCAAAAGATTCTACGAGCAGGTTACTTCTAGCCGACACTTATCAAAGATTGTATCGAATCGGTCAAGAAGTGCCATCCATGCCAAATCTTCTCTCGGAAGATGAGGGCACATCCCACTCCTATGTTTCCTGTCATCACAGTTGGTCCCTTCACTAAGTGGGGGATTGATTACACTACATGCAACCCCCCATCAGTAAGGGGGCACCCCTATATCATCGTAGCTGTCGACTACTTCACTAAGTGGGTCGAAGCTATGCCAATGTTTAAAGATGATGGAGAGACTGCAGCTCTCTTCTTATTCAACCAGATCATAGCAAGGTTCAGTGTCCTGAGAGAGATTGTCACTGACAATGGCAGTCACTTTTAGAACCAAATGATGACCAAATTAACATCAAAGCTTGGGTTACGGCAAGAGAATTCATCACCTTACTACCCCCAAGCCAATGGGTAGGTGGAAGCTGTAAACAAAACTCTTAAGACTATTCTACAGCAAACTATCAACTCAGCCAAGTCAAATTGGCATTTGATGTTATACTCGGCATTATGGGCTTACCGAATATCTGTTAATACTGCAACCAGTTTCTCACCTTTTCGACTCATTTACGGGCTGGAGGCAGTCTTTCCCATCGAATGTCAGATCCCATCTCTAAAATTGGCAGTACAATTATTGCCAGACACTTCTCCGCTTGAAGAACGGTTAGTACACCTTGAGCAGCTCAATGAGTAACGTTGTGATGCGGCCCTGGCCAATGAGGCTAACAAACATAAGGTCAAGTGTCAGTATGATAGGGTCGTTCATCCTTGGATTTTCTCTGAGGGCGACCTTGTCCTGGTCTATGAACAAGATAAGGACCCCCTGGGGGCAGGAAAATTTAAACCCATGTGGTTCGGACCCTTCATCATAAAATAGGTATTAAAAAAGGGTGCTTATCATTTGGTTGATTTTGAAGGGAATGCTTTGGCGGAGCCTAGAAATGGGCTCTACCTAAAGAAGTTTTACTCATAGACAGGTCATTGTGGGTAACTTTCTGTAACATATGTATAGTATTTGTACTATTACTTTTTAAGTTTCTTTTAAAGTGTTATGGACATGTCATTGATGTTATCTTTCGTCAATATGGAAAATGTCAAGTGATTTCGAGAGGTGTTTGTTGGGTATGCAGAGGGTGCTAGTCGGCACATGCGGAGGCTTTCCTCTGCAGCTTGGGTAATCTTTACACCTTAGGGCTAGTTGTTATCTTCCGGAGGTATATGCTTAGGTGACACCACAAATAATGTCACCGAGTATAGTGCAGTTATTGAGTTGCTTCGTGACGCCTTGTCATTGGGTATCTCTCATCTCCGGGTCTATCTCGATGCTCAACTGGTTGTGTCGCAGCTAAACAGAGTATAGCGGGTTCATGATCCAACTTTACACCGACGATTCCTTAAGGTACGTCTCTTAGAACAAAACTTTGATTATATTACATATTTTCATGTTCCTAGGAGATTAAACCAAATTACAGATACTCTAGCTAATCAAATTTTAGATTGGCATCTTGCACACATATGAAAGAACGTTGACATAAGCATGTAAATACATTTTTGCACACACAATCCTTAAGACACAAAAGATCAAAAAACCATATATAACATCATAAAACAACCAGAGTACATAGATGGATGCAAGCGCCTCAAAAATGGGACTAATAAATGAGTCACAGGGCTTATGCCCTCAAAACATATATACAAGTAAGTTCTCGTGGCACGTAAAAGGTCTAAATAGGTTCAAGGCCTATGGGCCTTGTTATAATAGTCCATAGCATGGGCTAAACGCCTAAACAATCGGACCCACGTCCGAGGTGCCCCCACGACATGAGGTTGCATGGATGGCGGCAGGTCCTCTATCTCTGCCATTGGGACTGTGCGAATGAGTGTAGTGAAATTCCGCTCAACTCATCTAAGGACTCTCTCAGCCTCCTCGGCTGGGAGGTTCCCTGCTACTGCTGCTCCTCCGGCAGTGCCAGCTGCGACTTCTGGCCGAGGACGACGCCTATTTCGTGCATAATCAGCAGGTCACATGGGTCCCACATCTGCATGCAACAAACATTTACCCGTCAAATACACTGGCATACAAAAAAAAATGATATATATCACAAAAATAACATAAAATTACATATGCAAAAAAAAAAAAAACTACAAAGGTGGAGACTTACCCATCTCCCCTCGCTCCTCACCAGGAGGCACGGGTATCTCAGGATCTCTAGAAAATCTATCCCTGCATATGGGTAGTCCTCGATCACAAGGATCTGCCATGACAACCATGCAAAGAAGGCATCATCAAAGGACTCATTGGTCCTTCCACTACCCTGTCATGGCAGTAATACTGCCCATCTACACACTGCAAGAAATGAGGCCTGATGTCCTCGTACTACTTCCTGAGGGCTAAAGCTCGGAACTCTCTCGAAGAAAAATGAACACAAGATCGTCTCGAACCCAAAATTCCTTTGTGTCCGCTGTTGGAAATCTGTCAATTGCCTCTTCATGCAATCCAGTGATGTAGTACTCCAGTCAAAAATCTGTGCATTCAAGCACTGGATCACACAGTTCATCTGTGCGCGAGAAGTCTGATGCAAGGCTGCAGAACCGGTAATCCACCCAATCAGTAATAATATTGCCTGCAGTGATAGGTTAGTGATCTTATTGATAGGTACCTGGGAGCCTGCATGATCAGTCGCATCCTCACAGTGCTCGGCTATCAGTTTTGATATCTTACTCGGTCCTGCAGAAAACATCATAAAGTTAATTGGTTCCCCTCTCCTTGAGAGGCCATTCAAAAAATAGATATCCTCGATGGTGGGCACCGGTGATTTCCCCTCTAGCATAAAGGCCTCTGCATTAGGGTGCCAGTAGTCGATCAAGGCATTCAGTATCCTTGGTTGTGCATGGATAAACGAACACAGAAATAACTTCAGTAAACCACATTGCATCAACATGGCCATGACATTCAGATCTCCCACAACCAACTCACTGACTGCTTCATGTTGTCTTTCCCTCCACTGGACATACATCTTGCCAACACAACAAGGTTCAGGAGGGTCATCACTTGCCTTTTAATTATTTTTACTACAAAGAAGGGGTCCACGCGAGCTGTAGAGGCGATAGTCGCGTGTACACGCGGGCAGCCTTTACTCTGCCTGAGTGTACACGCGGCCTGTCCAAAGACAACCCGCGTGTACCTAGGGCCGACTTTTTTAAGGTCGGCACCCACCCAAAAAATGAACTTAAAAACAAAATTGAAGAATTGATTAGCTAGATAAGGGAGTTTGTACTTACCTGGTCCAAGCGGAAGTTCGTTTCATCCACTGTAGCTCCCGGAATCACCGTTTTTAGCAAAGGGGGTCTTTTGGCTCCAGAGTCAATTTCCAAATCAGTAATGGTGATAATGAGCTGCCAGCTTCTATTTATAGACTTTTTGGCCTCTTTTTGTCACATTTTTGGCCTCCCTTATCAGTTTCTTTATACCAAAAACCATTTAGAGTGATTCAGGAGTTATATGGAAGGGATTTGATCAGGTATTGGGACACTTTTTTGAGTTTTGAGAAAATTTTGATGGTCCATAATTTTTTTTCCAAGAATCAACTTGAGCATATAGGTTAGGTTATTACCCCAACATTTGTGTCTCGTTGTCTTTTTTCTCTGCTATAGGATCGATCCCATCAGGTTGTGACACAAAACCATCATATTTTCTTTAGAAGTGTTGCAACTTGGCAGTAGAGCTTACCAGAACATGGATGCCCTAGGTAGGTCCTGGTTGCATTATGGTGTCCATGTCGTCTCTAAAACACTGTAGGCTCAGGAGTCCTTATAGTCTTTCCTAAATATGAGTTTGAGCTTTATTTTCATGATTCTTCTTCGCTCTTTGTCTCACCCTCAGGACTCCCAAAAAATAAACGGGTCTCCTTTTAATCCCTTTTCAAACCCTCTAAAAATGAAAATATTGTTGAGCGATCTTGTGGCCTTTCACGCTCGTTAAACTGAAATTTGAAGTCACGTCTGTCCGACGGTAGTTTACCCCTTTTTCGGTCTAGACGGTCAACTGTACGAACAAAGGTATACTCTATCGAATTCTCATTCTTTAGAAGAGTACTCTCAGGTATAATTTTATCCCTTTTTTGGTCCTTAGGGACTAAACTTACGAAAAAGAAACCCCCACAGAGTCCATAGTTAATCTCTTTTCAGACTCCCTAAAATTGAAAAGATCACCGAGTGACCTTATTCTTTCACACTCGTTAAATTGGTCCAGAAGAATATTCCTGACGGAGTCCATAGTTAAGCTTTTTTCAGACTCCTTAAAAGTGAAAAAATAGCCGAGTGATCTTGTCCTTGTCACACTCATTAAAATGGTTTTGAATCGATGTCTAATCGGTGCTAGTTTATCCCTTTTTCGAACCGACTAGACTATCTTCGAAAAAGGTACCCCAATGTAGTCTCCTTTTATGTTTTTTCAGACTCTCTAAATATGAAAAACCACTGAGATTACCTTCTTTTGGGCTCGTTAAACTTACATCGAAGGATGTTACCATTGCGTGTTTTATCAATCTCATTTGCATACCTTATCCACCAACCTTGTGACAGTTTGCTTCTTCATCTTAACACCTTTGGCCGCCGGAGGATTTTCCCCGAGTATCCTTTTACCAGAACATCAGTCTTGTCCTTGTGCCTTGAGCTTGTATGTTTGCAATACTCATTCCTCCATTGTAATGTAATATTCCTTTATTCTTTTTCCAAAATTATCAAAAAGAACAAAAAACAATCAAATATACCCCAAAAAGAGGATGGGAAAAGTATTTTCTTTATTGGCAGCATAATGAGTCACCCTTGGATAAAGCACATCTGTCCATTTGATCATCAGACTATGGGATGTAGTATGACTTTAGGAAGCTTTTATCGCTATATAGAGTTGTGTCCTCCACCATTTGGTTATCCTTCCAAACATATGGAGTGTTTGTGTTGCCTCCTTCTTCGTAGACTTATGATTAACATATATGTTGCCTGAGTCTCATCATGTGTCGTGCTATTGTCCAAGGGAAGTTTGTCACTAAGCCTAAGTCAGCCCCTCTGCAAAATGTCTCTTGTCTGCATACCCATCCATCCCAAACATCCAATCAAGTCCTTGCTCGAAATCATTGACGCCTTTAGTCTGATCATCAAGATTATCACATCAATGACCAAGGAGCCATCGAAGACCTCTCGGTAGTGAAGTCGTACACTCATATTACACTCCTACCCGAGTTTTGAAGATTTTGAAGTTGTTGCTCGAGCTCTGAAGATCTCATCTCTAGCCATCAGGACGAATCAACTTCTGGAAGATGGATACTCTACATGTATATATTTCTAATTTCGAGATGTAGCTCCACTGTGTATTGTTCACGGCTACTCTTTATAGTTATTTAACATGGATCTACAGTGTATTTGATTGGTAGCCATGGTTCTATTTTATTCCGAGCATGGGTATGCTCGCCTCGGTGAGATATTTGTTATTTTGCAGACGACACCTCCTGGTTCCTGATCTTTGGGCTCAATCATTTGGCACATTAGTAAAGATTGGTAATGTATTTTGGCCATCAAATGCTCTTCTAACCTCACACATTAGGGGGCATATTTTATAACCCTAAATTGCACCACACATTCTTACCTGGCATCAGGCCAACTCATATCCCTTCTTTGCCAAAAATCTGTTGAACAACTCTTTGAAAATACTCCTGTGTAAAGACCCATGAGCCCTAACCCATTAGTGCACGCGTGTACACACTGGATGACTCACAACAAGCCATGTGTACCTACAAAAGCACGAAAAAAGAAAAGTTGCCGATGGAACAAAAAGCTATGGGTGAGTTAACTGAAACTCCTGGCCATGCATGGCCAAGGGTTCGTCCAAAAACCTAGCTCCTTCTAGCCTATAAAATAAGGGGTAGGGTTACCATTTGGAGGAGGAAAAAATATAGCAAAGAAAATATTCCCATTTACGTATTCCATTGTCCCAACCCTTTAGCCTTTCCTCATGCCAAAGGAGATTTAAATCAAAGCAGTTGAAGGACAGAAGAAGAGGAGCCTAGGATCAGGTTCAAGGAGCAATGGCCAGTCTCAACTTTTGTAAGTTGACTCACTTTAAGTAATAAAGAGAATTCTTTTCCCGTCCCAATTCATGAACTGTCTATGGTTTGATTAGTTTATGTTTGATTTCTAACTCGTGAGTATAGAAGTAGCATGCATGCATAGTTGTTGTTTGTCTTGAGTGTAGGTCATCTTTGGAAGGATCATTGCGAACAAGTAATCAAGCACAACAGAGGATCGACATTGAACGCTGGTAATAAGGTAGGTGGTCCTTTCCATGCATTTATTGAGAAAAGGGGATTTAAATCTTGGTATGTAGGTAGAAAGTAATTTCTATTCAGTCAAATCTGCATGCAAAGTCTGAACTCTATTTGCTAGTCTGTAGGGTGTTTTTCCCAACAACACCCCTCTAACCCCCCTGCGCACCTGACGTAATGCACAAACACTACTGCCCGTGCAAAGAATATAACACATACCCAACATGATTTTCTTTACTTTTACCTTTCCCATTCCAACAACTTTTCATGGTGCATCATCACCAAAATGAACCTGTCCAAATCACCTTGAACATAATCTAGAAAATTTTTCCTATGGGTTGTGGCATGAAATGAAGCCCCTAAATCCACTACCCAAGACTCAGAAATATTATCTATAGAAAAAATCAAAGTGTTATCACATTAAGTTGTCAAGGGCCACAGGCTGCAACCTTGAGCATGAAGCACAACTTTTAGAACAATTTATTTTAGACTTGAATCACAAGCAACATGCAAGTCCATTTTGTGACGATGGGGATCCCCTGTGAAAATTGGATTAGCGGCCCCTGGGTATTCATAGTTTCAGATTTGAATGAATTATAGCACAATAAAAAGAGTCAAATTCCCAAAGCGATGGCGAGCCATCGATCTTAAAGTGGATGGGTGACAGATGATCCTAGTGTTCGGGGAAATTGCTTTGGGAGTTTTCGAAGTGAGAAGTTCATAAAAATTTCGGAGAGCCGAAGCCCAAACTCCCGAAGCAATCATGGACCATTGATCTCAAAATCAACAGGGAGCCTTTGAAATTAGTGGAAGTGCCTCCCGAAGGCCTGAAGTCCCAGATTCCTGAAGGGGATCTTGGCCATCTGAATCCAGAATGCCATGCGTCATCAAATCTATGACTATGGGTAAAATCCCTTTGAAGCCCAGGTTTGAGATTTGATTTTCCCAAATTCCAGAGCCACAAAGGGATCTCAGTCGTTGATCTCAGGAGGGCCACGTGTCTTCAAATCCATAGCTCTAGTTAAAGGCAGTTGAAGGCAAAGGAATTTTTAGATTTGATTTTCCCAGAGTCTGGAGACCTGAAGTGATTCTCAGTCATTCAATTCAAGAAGACACGCGTCATCAGATTGCCAAATCTAGGTAAAATCACATAGAGGTTCCAAAGGAAAAGGAGCTAGCGCTTGATCCCTGGAGCATCAAGTTTGTGGCAGTCGTCGGCATAGACATGTGGCATCCGTCTAGCGCTGACACATGGCACTCATTTCAAGCATTTTAGAAATGCTTTCTGCCTGATTTCGAGTGACACATGTCACCTCTCTGTCTGTGACATATCAACATGGTGACGTCAGGTCTCCACATCAGATCATCCTCTGAGAGTTGTTATTGTTCACTACCAAAAGTAGCACCCAACACCAAAGCACACTTTTGGCAGATCCTAAAGTTGGTGGGCGAGTAAGCTTTGCAGTGGTGCCAAATCTAGCCGGTGCGCCCAGATCTCAGATCATGACCAGATCAGTGACCACAGTCTATTGCGAGGACGCAACATGCTCGGGAGATATTTTTCTTGAGTGGTCCTGCAATGGAAACCATGGTATGTAGAAAATACTATGTGGTGAAATGTGATGGATTGCGGGCCTAAAAGCAGTCTGAACCCAAACCACCTCTGAGAGGATCTGAAATTACTTGTTTATATGGCATCCTATATGAGAGAAACAAGTGGTTGCACCCCTGAACATTAACTCTCATTCAATCTCGGACGAAAGGTAGTTTATGAAAGTATATCTGGTGGTTGAAACCTTGGCTCACTCCATAAATGGAAGTCATAGAAGGCCCAGCTATGGGGACTGAACCGTTAGCCTATGGTACCCCTGTGGGTAAATTTTCTTGCAAAACCCATGCTAATATGAGCTCACGTCTGATAGAGGGGTGCACGTTCAGTTTGACAGAAGAACTCCCTGACACAAATCTTTGATTGTAGTGACCAGGTCACACTCTTGGTAGTGTCATATTGTTCTGAGTATAAATAGAGAGTTTTAATATTTTGTTAAGGTCGTCAACTGGTTGAGCAAAGATCCATATTTTGTAATGTTTTGATGCCATAACTGTTCTCTGGTTATGTATCGGATTTGATACTTTTATATTAATAGAAGTCAACCTCTTTTCATCTCTTTGTAAAAACTATTCTAAAACACTCGGACATAGAGGATCCAGTTGAGGGTTGTTATGTTGTTGTAATGTAGGTTTGATTGCAGTGGTATCGTGACCAGTTTTAGTCAGATTCCTTGTGATCTTTTCCCCTCTTACATTGAATGGCTCAGGCATGGAGGATCCAGTCGAGTTGTTGTAGTTGCATGGTGATGTAGGTTTGATCATTGTGCTATTGTGACTGTGTTGTTTGGACATATTTCAGTGTCTGAAGCTTGAGATTAAGAGTGATATTGAGTTTGAGTTTTTCTTCTCCAAGCTGCTTGAAAGCCTGATGCTCATAGTAGTCGTGTTCACCTTTCTCACTAATTCTTCCCTTTGCTCACACTTAACCTCAATTCATTGACCGAAGTTAGTTGTGGCCCTCACTTCCCTGTGCATTTCTTGTCCAGTTTTGTGTTGAACATCATTCATATATTGAGTTTTGTCCATTGACCTCCACTCATATAAAACCAACATCCACCAAAAAACTCTGATGGGTACTACGCTTATCCTCCCGCAATCTGAGGGTGAATTTAAGTGCTAAAATTCCTGCTGCCATTGCCAGGGAACGAATTGAAGATTTTTCCCTGGGATTGAATGACAAAGCTTACTGATTTTGAAGGTGCATCAGAACTTAGTACATCAAATATTGCAAGTGTGCACCTGGCGAATCCACTGTTTCGAATTCATTGTTTCCATCGTGGATTCCATAGGTAGACCCACATAGCTACCTCTAGATACACCTGAAGTTGACCCAAAGAAGATAATCAATAAAGGAAAGTTTTCTCGAGAAGGCTTTAGCTACTGTCCCATATTGAAAATATCCCTGGGAGAACGATAATGACCAGATCTATTCTTTGATGGTGAACAAAGACCAGACACTTTCAGACTGCATATCATTCACCTAGTGACTCCATGTTTAAAGAATCTAGTGGTGAATCCATATTTTTAAGAAGTCATATTTTCAGATGGAAGCCATTTTGGCTCGGAGGTTTGATCCTTTTAATTTCTCTGTTGTTCTTGGTTTTCCAAATGTTGTTCCTACTGTGGATCAATGGGTTGAGTTTTTTCCCATATTTAGAGAACACAAAGATGACAACCCTGTCGAGAATCTCCGTGATTTTCATGAACTCATGCGTCAGTGGGAGATACATCATGAGGATGTATTAATGAAGATGTTCATGTTATCATTAGACGAGGATGCTCATGAGTGGTATTGATCCTTGACCCCTGCTAGCATCTCCTCCCTGAGAGAGTTTCATGCAACTTTCAATACTCAATGTCAAAATTTTTATTCCTCTGAGTTAATTCATCATAGTTGTTGTGAGGAATATAGAGATGGTGTTTAGGACATAGTTCATTCTTGCAAAAGATGTGAGAATGAAGGATATACCTCGAATGAGTTGATGGAGTTGGTAAAAACTTTTTCTGCAAGAATAGAGGGATTGGAGGAAAATTTCTCTTGCTTCTCTTATGAAGAAAATGCAGAGGATATTTCGGTCCTTGAAATAGATTTTCTTGGTAGCCCTGCTTATGATGAAGAGGTTATGCCAGATACTAAACAAGAAAAAACACCTTTTGATGGATATCGCAACGAAGACGATGAAGAGAAGATATTTTCCATGATTCTTTTTTATAATGATTGTGAAACTGATCCCGAGGAGAGCCATGAAGGAGAAAAGGGGGAGCCACATCTCTCGGCTATCTTGGATTTGATATTTTCCCCTTTCAATTTCTCAGCCATAGCTGGTTATCCACATCTAGTACTGGATAGAAATGAACGGGATGACTATATTCCGATATTCATAGGAAGCAAGCATAACGATCCCCATAAGCACTTATTAAAATTTCATGTATGCATGCTCGAGCACGACTTCTTTCACGAGAATGTCTGGATCAAGATGTTCGGATTTTCTTTGGAGGACGATTCTCTTGACTGGTGTCTTTCTGTCCCTGCTGCTAGTATCCATTCTTTGAAGGATTTTCACGATGCTTTTAATTCATATTACAAGAATATTTACCCAGCTGATCTTATTTTTGATGATTGTTGCAAAACGTTGGCACTCCACATTCTGGAAATGACAAAGTGTTCCTCGTGTGATGAGTTTGGTAAAGATCTGATTGAGAGAGAAAGCAAGGATAAAAGTGATTATCTTTCAAACACAGATGAAATGTTTCCTCTCTCTATTTCCCAAGAAGAAGTCCTTCCAGATATGATTGATGATAGCGTTGATGATGGCATAGCTATGGATGCATTATTTTCTGCCCCTATTACGCCTATTGTCTTAGTTTTAAAAGAATAAATGGTTGAAGAAAAGAATCAAGATATTGCTCTTTTCTCTTTGCAAGATAAAAGATTTATGCACTCACCTACTCCTGAAGAGTATTTAGAAGAAGAAAGCATAGGCTGCCAATCTTCTTATGAAAGTGAAAGCTCCTACCAAGAGCAACATGATAAAGAGAAAGTTCCATCCATGGATATACATGAAGAGACTTCTTTCTCTCAGCGAGCATATGTTATCATAGCAGACAAAGGAGAAATGGAGGAGCTAAAGGTGCATTTTATCTCCTATCTTGAACCTGCAAATGAGCAAGTATCACCTGGGATCAATTGACCTGCATCAGTCCTCTACCCACCTGCACACTTTGAGAACATCAAATGAAGGGTGAGTAACCATGAAGAGCAAGAGGTAATTTCTTACTAGTCGATATTTCCTGATTATAAATTTTGTGACCCCGTGGGGTTGTATATGGAGCTATGTTTTCCAAAAGCACTGGAGCCTGAAAGGTTATTCATATTATCATCACTTAGTGGTATGGTTGGTGTTCCAAATCATGTTCTTGTTTTTCTATCATAATTCCCTTACCTTTTGTATATCATTTGCAGCAAAGAGAAGAATTATATTACCGAGAAATTTGGGTGGCTATGGTGGAAGTTTGCTTTCACCTAACATTTTGTAAAAAATAGTTAGCTTAGGATTTTACATAAATAAGCTCCTTTTGGAGACCATGTGTTTGTTTTCATTTTTAAGTAGAGTAGTGTACATATCTCGTTCTCTTCAGTGAAGTTTTGAGCTAGACTCCATAGCCCAACAGCTAAGGCACTGGAACTGTGCGTTCTTGGCAGCTCGCAAGGAGCATGTCATCCCCTATGGAGCCAAATGTTATCACATTAGGTTTTCAAGGGCCATAGGCCATAACCTTGAGCATGAAGTGAAACTTTCATAATAGTTTATTTCGGACTTGAATCACAAGCAACAGGCGAGTCCATTTTGCGACGGTGGGGATCCCCTATGAAAATTGGATTAGCAACCCCCAGGTATTCAGAGTTTCAAAATTGCATGAAGTATAGAATAATAAAAAGATACGAAGTCTCGAAGAGATCGCAAGCCATCGATCTTAAAGTGGACGAGTGACAGTTGATCCCAGTGTTCAGGGAAATTGCTTTGGGAGTTTCTGAAGTGAGAACTGCATAAAACTTCCAGAGAGTCGAAGCCCAAACTCCTGAAGAAATCGTGGACCATTGATCTCAAAATCAATAGGGAGCCATTGATCTTAGTGGAAGTTCCTCCTGAAGGCCCGAAGTATAGGATTCCTGCAGGGGATCTTGGCCATTTGAATCCATAATGCCATGCGTCATCAGATATGACTCCGGGTAAAATCCCTTGGAAGCCCATGTTTGAGATTTGATTTTTTTGAAGTCCAGAGACACAAAGGGATCTCAGTCGTCGATCTCAGGAGGACCATGCATCTTCATATTCATAGATTTGGGTAAAGGCAGTTGAAGTTAGAGGAAGTTTGAGATTTTATTTTCCTGGAGTCCGGAGACCCAAAGTGATTCTCGATCACTCGATTCAAGAAGACACACGTCATTAGATTTCCAGCTATGGGTAAAAGAACATAGAGAAGCCAAAGTAAAAGGAGATAGTGCCCGAGCCCTGGAGCACCAAGTACATGGAAACCGTTGGCACATACACGTGTCATCCATCTAGCGATGAGACATGGCACTCATTTCAAGCGTTTTAGACATGATTTCTGCCTAATTTTGAGTGACACATGTCACCTCTCCATCTGCGACATATCAGCATGGTGATATCAGGTCTCCACATCAGATCATCCTCCGAGAGATGTTATTGTTCAGTGCCAAAAGTAGTGCTCCACCCCAAAGCACATTTTTGGCAGATCCTAAAGTTGGTGGGCGAGTAAGCTTGGTGGTGGCGCCAAATCTAGTCAGTGCACCCAGATCTTAGATCATGACCAGATCAATGGCCATATTCTATTGCGGGGACACAACATGCTCTGGAGATATTTTTCTTGAGTGGTCCCGCAATGGAAACCATGGTATGGAGAAAATACTACGTGGAAAAATGTGATGGATTGCGGGCCCAAAAGCAGTCTGAACCCAAACCACCTTTGAGTGGCTCCGCAATTGCATGTTTATATTCCATCTTATCCAAGAGAAGAAAGTGATCATGCCCCTGAGCATTAAATCTCATTCAATCTCAGAGGAAAAGCACTTTATGAAAGTAGAGCTAGTGGTTGAAACCTCAGCTCACTCCATAAATGGAAGGCATGGAAGGTTCGACCGTGGGGACTAAATCGTCAGCCATTAGTACCCCTGTGGGAAGATTTTCCTGCAAAACACATCTCGATATGAGCTCACGTCTGATAGAGGGGTGCACATTCATTTTGACAGAAGAACTCGTTGATGCAAAGATTTTATTGTAGTGACCAGGTCACACTCTTAGTAGTGGCATATTGTTCTGAGTATAAATAGAGAGTTTTAATATTTTTTTCAGGTCATCAACTGGTTGAGCAGAGCTCCCTATTTTGTAATGTTTTGATGCCAGAACTATTCTTTGGTTATGTCTTGGCATAGGGGCAGACCCAGGGTTCAATACCACAACAACGCACCAACAAAACCCTAACTATCGGCCCTTTCGACAACACCTGTGAAGCAGATAAAGTCTCACTCGAGGTAGAGGCAGGGGTGGTTGCAGGACTTAGGCATCTGCAACCTTAGCTGAGACACATATCTGTGATTATAATACTGAATAGAGCACTTAGCACCGTTAGTTCATCATTATTTAACCAATATCTACTTCACAGATAAAACAGAACATCGCAACATTCACCCAGATCTAATGTATTTAAGCACTTAGCATAAATAAATGGATAAGATCTAGCATATTTAAGCACTAAGGAAGTTCACATAGGTCAGATCTAGCATCCAGGGTCATCATAAGCACAAACAGATCTATCTATCTATATCAAATCACTTAGAAAGTAAAGACATAAACACATCATAACATCGCACAGAGCAGAATAACATAGTATTTACGTGGTTCACCCCCACCCTGGGGCTATGTCCACCAACTCTTCTTCTTTATTAGCGTCAATCATTCATCTACATGCACAGATCCACAAAAACCATACTCCATGTAGGATAGGAGATCTTTGTGCACCTCACCAAATCCTCCTTCCTCGAGCTAGGTCTAGCACAAATCCTTTCACAATCTCTTACAACCACTTGCACTTAGCTCTACAAGTCTCTAACAATATGCACATAGCATCTACAAACCATACTTGCACTTAGCACTTAGTTTATTGGTCTTTCTACTTATGTCACCTAGCTACTTATTTATACTTTACAAAATAGTCCTAAACATGGGTAAACCCATGGTCTGACATCCCATACCTGTTACATAATCCAAAATCCCAAAAAGGACCCAAAAATGGGCCAAGATCCCATGATCTCTTCTTCGTCTTTAGCTCTATCTTTGACAGGCTTTCGAAGTCCCAAAATAACTCAAACTTGACCAAGGATCTCCCAAAACTTGGTCAAGGGGCAACAGGCCCCCAACACTCACCTGTGACTCATCCTGAGTCACTCTGGTCTGACTAGTTCTGCTTCGAACGAATTGAGCTTGGCCCAAGATGCTTCGACTTGCTGTTGTGCTACAACCACTTGTTCAATGAACTCTTGGATTACTGCATCATTGATAGGTCCCTCTAGATGCTGTTCAGCTGTAGTGACAACTTGCTTTAGCTTTTCTCCTTGTATTTCTACCTTTGTAAACAATTGATAATCCTTTTCTTGTGTAGGTTGGAGTTTCTGAGTTACCTCCATAACTCTGCTCTAGATAGTGTGGATCTCCTACTGAGAAGTCTGCTACTCTTGGGATCACTTCATTCTTTCCATAGCTGACAGTGGATTTAAATGTGCCTGTATCATTTCGACTTGATACTTCACCTCTTGGAGCTGTGACTCTAGTGCCTTTAGTTTTGGGTTCTCCATGAGTTGTTCATAGGTCTGGGCACTGTGATCAGTGAGTTTCTTACATTCCAGGGTAAGAGCCTTTATCCTTTCAACTGCACTCTGGGCAGTTTCTTCTCTTTTGTCTCTTACATCTTGTGGGGTCTCAGGTACAGTGTGTAGCTCCAAATCTGTTATGCATTGTTGTAGCTGTTGGATGGCTTCTGTGAGCTAGTTCACCTGCTGTGTAACTCAATCTTCTGCCTTAATTTCTAAGACTGTCACAGAGCGAAGTGCTCTATTGAATTCTTCTTTTACTTCGAGTTGCTCCACGATCAACTATTCCTTTTCTTGTTGTAGTTGTTCTTTTTCTTCATCAAACTTCGGTTGGAGAGAAATTTTTTCCTATTTTGAAACACTGCATTGCTCTAGGAGTACTCCTTGTACTTGTGTCAAATCCTAGTTGACTTTCTCTGTTTCTTCCTGTGCTTGTCGAAGGCGAGCTTTGAATGTATCGGCTAGGCGGTGGAGTTGAGATGGCTCATCTCCCAATTCTGGTTCTCCTGGCATAATGGAGACTGCACGACTGCACTGTAGGGCTTGTTGTACCCCTCAGAGTTTAGTCTCAATTCGATCATACATCTCCTCTTGCTTTTCTTCTTGTTTCTCTGCTATTTCTAGCGAAGCATCTTGCAGGGCTGCTATGAGGAAGTTGAAGTCATCGGAGGTGAGGACAATTTGCATCTTGGTCATGGTGGCCTTCGATTTCTTCCTGGAGGAAGGTTTCAGAGGAAAACCTTTCCTCTTTTTCAAGGGATCAACCTCATCTCCTTGCTTCTATTCGACTTATTTTTTGTGTAACTCTTCGCCATCACCTCCTTGATCTGGTGATATGGAAGCAGTCTTCACAGATGCACTATCTAATCCTTGGACCTCTTCAATCTTCTTTGTCCTACTAGGTCCGGGTGTATCTTGTGCTATTTTAGGGCTGTTGATGTCAGATATCTCCGTAAGGTCTGCTGGAATAAGGAGGGTCCACTGACCAATCCTTATTGATCTCCTCCAAGTCCTCCTCTGTCATCTTATAGTAGGATTGAAGTTGTTTCTTGTATTCGTCAGCATGCACTGTGATGTAAATAAAATTTTGATCTGCGTTGAACTTCATCAAAGGCCTGAACCAGTGTCGAGTGTTCGGATTCATGCGAGGCTTGGACTATATGGCTATCTTCAACTTATTGTAGTAGGTATGGAAAAAAACATTTGACTTCCACTGTTTATTCATATCGCTTGAATACCACAATGTACTGAACTTCGCGGCTAGTGGTTCAAACGGCTCGATGTCTAAGAAGGTTGCACCTTCCGGCATCTCCAAAGAAATAAAATATATAAGGATCAAGAGCCATCTGAAATGAAATTCATATGCTTGATCCTATGCTTCTCTGCAGTCAAGTTCCAAATGGTTCACTAGGTACTTCACTCAGTTCATCTGAAGGCCTTTCGCAGACTTCCCTACAAGGTCAACTACAAAACCGGTGACTTGGGTAGGTCGGTTCTTTCTTAATAAATTCCCTGCAATCAACTGACAGGAGAGGCACACTGCACCACTCTGGATAGAAGCTACCTTGTAGCCTCATGTTCCCTTCTCGACATTGCCATAAGTGTCCTTGATCTTCTGTGCTAGAGTGCGATCCATGGATTTTTTGGGGTAAAACTCTTGTGGATCAAGTCCTTGCATACTCAACCCCATGATCTGATTGATCAACGTCGGATCAACTATTATACAACGGTTTAGCCACAAATAGCTACCATCGTAACAAGAAAGCAACAACTTGGCATAGGCATTGACTTCCTAGTGTCTACTAAAGTGGGGAATCTTCATGACGTTCAACAGGGTGGACTGCTCGAGGTTCATAGTCCATGACTAGGGGATTATATTCAAATTCTTCCCCTTAGTTCTGTTTAGGTACTTATGTGGGGCGAGCATGTTATAGAATTTGCGATCTTTGAGGTTGAAGTCGCTAAACTTCAATGCTGCAATCTTATCTTGTTCTACTCAAACTGCACGTATCCCCTTCGAAAGGTACGTCGTAACTAAGGTGTATTCAAAATATTTGGGCACGTTGTCTTGATTTAATGCACCGCTCAGAGGTGGAATATAGGTGGGTAATATAGTCAAGATCAATTTGGTATTCGCTAGATCATCACTGTGCTTGGTTCACTTTTCATTTGATGGCTGGGATGGTCCATCTCCGTGAGTAGTTGACAGAGAGGTTGGAAGTCCTCTCGTCGACGATGCTTGTACACCTGTAGACATCGAAATGACTCTTTCAGTCATGAGGTCGATTAAAACTTCTTCAACAACTTTCTCTACAACGCTCAACTCGTCTGACATACACACTTGTGGTTAACATTCATAGGTTTGGGGAGTAACTTAGATACTACAATAGAAAAGACAACAAGAGTGCGATGATCACTATGAAAAATCAACTTAGTCTGCGGGCTCAAACTCTCGGTTAGAAAAAGTGTTCTTGGTGCATGGCATGATGGGATAAATAGGTAAATCGACAATGGGTCTCTTGCAATGGGTATGAATCCTTCATTAACTCTGTTCTGTCTGTTATGGCACTGTCCCAATGATCGGATGGCGAGTTGTCTGTCAATAAATTCCTTCTACCCGTTCGGAGTGTTGGTCTAATGGTTATAATGTCCCCAATGTCTATATTGCTTCACCATGGCAAAGTGCCATGTGTCATTGTTCTGATATCCCGACGAAGCTCCAATTTTGCAAATTTTCCTTCTATGAGGTTCCCTCTAGAACCTTCTACAACTTTAGGATCTTATCTCTCTTCTTACTTAGATTTATAGCCTTCTTCCCTATGATCTCTGTCTCGGTATGCATTTTTCCATTCTGATTCTTATCTTCTTTTGGCATAGTTACTTCGCATTACTGAGATTCTTTCCTAAGATTTGAGGGTGATCCTTCTTCTTTATCTGGAATAGGTACCTCAATATTCTGTGGGTCTTCTAGTGTTCTTGCAACTTCGACATCTGGGTCTCTGGTGTTAAATAGCTTTGATCTGTTTTTTTGTTCTTCAATCAAGTGTGCGATCCTTCTGGTCATGAATTCTTTTAACTCTTTCTTCTTCTTCTTCTTTCCTTCTGGCCTAATCTCTTTCAATCCAAGGTTTTCCTAGTAGCATGGTAAATGGGGAATTGTTCTCAATAAATTTAATAATCTCAAAATATTCCTCTGTTGAAGTTCCATTGACATTCATAGGTATTGAAGTTCCATTAACAAGAAGATAAAGTCTCACCCGAGGTAGAGGCAGGGGTGCTTGTAGGACTCAGGTGTCTACAACCTTAGATGGGACACAGATCTGTGATTATAATACTTAATAGAGCACTTAGCATCGCCATTTCATCATTATTTAACCAATATCTACTTCGAAGATAAAACAAAACATCGTAACATTCACCCAGATCTAATGTATTTAAGCACTTAACATAAATAAATGGATCCGATCTAATAGATTTAAGCATTAAGAATGTTCACATAGGTCAGATCTAGCATCTAGGGTCATCATAAGAACAACAAAATCTATCTATATATATCAAAGCACTTATCAAGTAAAGACATAAACACATCAGAACATCACATAGAGCAGAATAACACAGTATTTACGTGGTTCACCCCTGCCCTAGGGCTACATCCACCAACTCTTCTTCTTTATTAGCTTCAATCATTCATATACTTGCATAGAGCCATAAAAACCCTACTCCATGTAGGACAAGAGATCTACGCGCACCTTGCCAGATCCTCCTTCCCCGAGCTAGGTCTAGCACAAAGCCTTTCATAGTCTCTTACAATCACTTGCACTTACCTCTACAAGTTTCTCACAATATGCATAGAGCATCTACAAACCATGATTTCACTTAGCACTTAGCTTATCGGCCCTGCTACTTATGTCACCTAACTACTTATTTATACTTTACAAAATAGGCCTAAACATGGGTAAACCCATGGGTCGACATCCCATACCCGTTACATAATCCCAAATCCCAAAAGGGGTCGAGATCCCGCAATCTTTGCTCCGTCTTGTGCTCCATCTTCGACAAGTTGTCGAAGTCCCAAAATAGGTCAAACTTGACCAAGGATCTCCCAAAACTTGGTCAAGGGCCAACATTATGTATCAGATTTGAGACTTTCAGATTAATAGAAGTCAACCTCTTTTCATATCTTTGTAAAAACTGTGCTAAAACACTTAGGCATAGAGGATCCAATCAAGGGTTGTTATGTTGTTGTAATGTAGGTTTGATTGCAGCGGTATCGTGACCAGTTTTAGTCATCTTCCTTGTGATCTTTTCCCCTCATACACTGAATGGCTCGGGCATGGAGGATTCAATCAAGTTGTTGTAGCTGCATGGTGATGTAGGTTTGATCATTGTGTTGTTGTGACTGTGTTCTTTGGACATATTTCAGTGTCTGAAGCTTGATCTTAAGAGTGACCTTGAGTCTGAGTTTTTCTTCTCCAAGCTGCTTGAAATCCTGATTCTCATAGCAGTCTTTTTCACCTTTCTCACTAAGTCTTCTCTCTAATCACACTTAAACTCAATTCACTGATTGGCGTTAGTTGTGGCCCTCACATTCCTGTGCATTTCTTGTGCAGTTCTGTGTTGAACATCATTCATATATTGAGTTTTGTCAATTGACCTCCACTCATATAAAACCAACATCTGCCAAAATAATCTGATGGGTACTTGGATTATCCTCCCACAATCTGAAGGTGACTTTCAGTGTTAACACAAAGCATCTTGTAACACATCACCTGTTACATTTTCTTCCCGATTTTTCTCCTGCTATCCATCTCTTTGTTTCTTTGGAGCTCTGTAGCCTTTCTTCAGATGTCATTTCTTAACACAATTGCATCACTCTATCTTTCCAAATCTGGATTTGGACCTCCCCTTCCTATAATTCCCATGGTTCCTTGAGCCCTTTCCTCTATCCTTTTGTATTCCCCTGTTCTCCATGTTTAACAAATTACCCAATGTCTCGCCTGTGCTTTTCCATCGCATTTCCTCACTAAGGATAAAACCAACAACATCATCAAATTTTAAAGTGTTTGAACCACAGATAGAGTTACTTACAACCATGACCAAGTCGTTCCAACTTTCTAGAAATGAGCACAATATTAGAAGATCCCTAACCTCATCATAAAATTCCACTTTTATAGAACTTAGTTGATTACTAACCGTATTAAATTCATTTAAACGATCTGCAATAGACCCACCTTCTGACATCTTCATATTAAATAATCTCTTCATTAGAAATACCTTATTAGACGCTGATGGTTTTTCATATAGTTTAGCCAATGCGTCCATCATCTCCTTCATTTTATTTTATTTTGAAATATTGAAAGCCATATATGTTTCCAAGCTCATCTATATCATTCCTAGTGCCTTTCTATCAATAATCTCCCATTCTTTTTCCTTCATGGTCATTGACTTCTTTTCTTTTCCGCCCAATGGTAGGAATAGATCCTTCTCATATAAAAAATCTTCCATATGCATCTTCCATAACTGATATTTTTGGCCATTAAATTTCTTGACCCTAAAATTTCCATCTTTCGCCATTGCTCCCACTCAAACCAGGAACCCTCTTTTCCTGCAAGTTACCTTTCACTCTGATACCAGTTGTTAGAAAAATAGGATCGCGGAGATATAAAATAAAACAAATGTGGAAATAAAACACAGAAGATACACAATACAATAGAGACACATATATATGTGGTTCACCTAGTGTGGGCTACGTCCACCAAAGAAATTGACAGGTCCTTCCTTTATTATTATCCAACAAATGAAGGGATACAACCTACAACACACCCATTGTAAATTTCTCTTCTTTCTCTCACAGTATCCTCACTCATAATACAAAATTCACAATGATACATAGCCACAATACATTTCCCTCATAAAAGAGGGTTTCCTTCTAGGAGGAAAAACCATGAAATAAATTCTATTGTCAAATATGTGACCTTATAATGAACGGTCTAGATTTATTATGAAATTACAATATACATTTACAAGGAAATTTTTCCTTTAGGGGATTTTCCCCCGAACCCCCATTGGGGGCCCACTTTCCCCAGACCCCCTAGTCGAGGGGATGGACCCCATAGAGGGGGTACCCCCCTCTGCACTCCCTTGCGTGGAGGAGTGTACATTATTTTGGGGTCTAAAGTCTTCATGGGGTATAAACACAGCTGAAAATAAATACCTTTGAATCAACAAGATAATCAGGCTCCACAACCAACAAAAAGGGTGTGGATCAAGAATATTTCGGGGGTGTGTGTGCATGAAAGAGATGACAAAAGAAGGGACATTCATGAACCTTCAGAAAGGATTACATGTAGGGAAAATATGAGGAGATATTTTGGAGAGTAGATTTATGTAGAAGACCAAAAAGATAGAGGGTTTCTAGTTTTTTTTTGGGGGGGAGCGAAAAGAAGAGAAAATGATTCTGGTCTAAAGGAAGTGAACCCATGTATGGGCAGAGAGACGTGAGTATCAAAGGAAGAATTTGGTTGCAAGACCCAATTGATAGTCCAAATACCCAACTTGAGCTAAGAGGTCGTGAGATTGATGTTGGTAAGGGCATCTAATAAACCTTGATGAGGCCTGGGTTGGGTGGGTGTGAGGTGATTCTCATCAAAAGTGAATAAGAGAAAACTTCACATATCAACCTCCTTGAGAACTAGAAAGAGATTATCTGGTGGTATCATGGCCTGACACATGGGTGGCTTGCTTCCAAAGTGACTAATCATGTAGATCCTATGGTTGGGAGGAAAGGTGAACACCCATAGTCAGTTGGTCCGTTAGCTTCTACATTGAACAAATAAGTGTTTCTTTATTCTATGTCATTGAATGGAGACGAAGGATTGAAGCTTGTATTTTTGTTTTAAATGTTATTCCTGGTTAATGAGCTCAACATTGCTCCATGGGAATGCCTTGTACTTAGATTATTGATAAATGGAAGGAAATTGCATGTGTATTGCATTCTTGAACAATAGAACCCTGTATTTTATCTTGAACCATAAGAATATTTCATAATGAACAATAATTTCTAAGAACAATGGAAAACCTATAATAATGGAATGTTGAAGGTCAGAGGAGGTTGATAGGCCTTTGTGTTATTCTCTCTCTCTATAACATAGATTTTTTATGAGGAATCGGATCCTCATTGTGTGCCAAGTAGTAGGCTTCGTACTTGATGCAAAAGGGGTCGAAATCTTGGTGAAAACCCTGGAAAATACTTGGGAGAATTCTTGAATTGACTAAGACCTGAATTGGATCATCACCTTGCATAAATATCATGGTTAAGATGGAGGATATTGTAACCATCATCATGGCACAATGATTAAATCTCATCCCTTTGTTGGAAGGGCATATTCATCGAGAGTGAATGGTTGGTGAGCTGGGGTGTAGACTCCAAAGTGTTGATGATGATAAAGGTTATGGGAAAGAATGAGAATCATTGATTTGGGGTGAAGGAAATATCGAGACCATTTGTCATGGATCAAGACATTAAGTGGATCAATAATTGGAATGATGATTTCTGGTGATGACGAGAACTTTGTGGTGGAAATACGGTCATTTATTTGACGGGATAAATCCTGATGAGATATGGACCATTGACACCAAATGTATTGTTTTTGAAATTGAATGATGGCTAAAGTGAGTGAGGTCCCCAACAGTGTCGATGACAAGAGATCTATTGACAATGATGAAGTATCAAGAGTTAATGAGAACCGTTAATTGATACAGAAGGCCAGACTAAATTTCATTCATAGATATTCCTTAGGTTTCATTCAAGTGAGGAAGGTGGAAGGTGGCATCATGCTGATCAGGAATGCCAACGTGGAAGTTAGTGTGACCTATGGGATGGTATGTGTCGACATCATATTGGTTGATGGGACTAGAATGAGCCATTTGGTTGAAATAGGCCTTGGGTCTTTGCAAGATACCAGATATATAAAATATGCAGAACAGGAATGAAATGCTAAAAATGACAGAATAACAGTAAAATATCCAGCATAATCTTCACAATACACAGAAATGATATACGAAATAGCAACAGAAATAACACTTTGAATCAGATAGAAATGTTCACAGGCCTCTTCGAGGGGGCAACCTCCAATCGAGTAGCGCTCTGTTACAATAATATCCAAGCCAGGGTTCTCATACCCTCGACTCCTATTTATACTAAAAAGAAGCATCTAGAGGAAGATCCTTCTAAAAGTGGAAGCTTCTATTAGGTCTTCTTACATCCGCCTTATTCTATTTTATTGAAAGGTCTTATTAATATTTGACCTTTATTACATCCGAATACATTGATATATCTATGTGCGGGTTAGGACCTTAACATGTCCGCCCCCTTAAAAACAGCCTTGTCCTCAAGGCTTGAGATGTGGAAACTGCTGCAGAATGGTAGCTGGTTCCCAAGTGGCATCTGCTGGAGTCATATCTTTCCACTGTACGA
>ML800290.1:306492-317588 GCA_009831015.1 Picea engelmannii
GTTTATGTGCGTAACGACAGATCTCTGTGGCTTAAAGACGCCGAAATACGTCTCTACCCTGAAAAAAAAAATACCCACAATTTCTGCCAAGGAAAGTGCTCTGATACCACTTGCAAGATACCAGATATATAAAATATGCAGAATAGGAATGAAATGCTAAAAATGACAGAATAACAGTAAAATATCTAGCATAATCTTCACAATACACAGAAATGATATATGAAATAGCAACAGAAATAACACTTTGAATCAGATAGCAATGTTCACAGGCCTCTTCGAGGGGGCAACCTCCAATCGAGCAACGCTCTGTTACAATAATATCCAAGCTAGGGTTCTCATACCCTCGACTCCTATTTATACTAAAAAGAAGCATCTAGAGGAAGATCCTTCTAGAAGCGAAAGCTTCTATTAGGTCTTCTTACATCCGCCTTATTCTATTTTATTGAAAGGTCTTATTAATATTTGACCTTTATTACATCCGAATACATTGATCTATCTATGTGCGAGTTAGGACCTTAACAGTCTTCACTTTAAACCCTAGCCTTTAGATCGACGGGTCAGGAGATCTGGATTGTTAGTTATGGTCGCATCATCGTTGAGAGGAGATGATGGGTAAAGTGAGTGAAGGTGCCAATGACAATAGGAGTTACGAGAAAAAATGAGGGCCATACATTTTGTCAGGGGTGATGACAATGAGATCTGGACTATCAAATATAGATGCATTATCTTCGGAGAAGGGGAGTTTGATAAGGCCATGTGTTGGCCAAGAGTGTTGACGACGACAAAGGCATGGGGAAGATATAAACCATTGATTAGTGTTGGGACGAGAAGTAACCTCAGTCGTAGATCATCATGGGTCTTGCTTTTTGAAATATTGTAACTATAAAGAGTATTCTATTTATTGATGTATTATTCATTAGATCAATCCCCTTTTGTGGATTGATCATGTTGGGTATTGTAAATGACCAAATCCCCTTTTGTAGATTTTTCAAACCCTAATTGTAATAGGAAGACTCATAATTCGGCCCCTAGAATATATTAAAGTGGTTATAACCACCCATAATGAGAAGTCGGCCCTGCCAGTGAAAAGACAACTCAGTTCACACCTGCCATATTGTATAAATAAGAGAGGCCAACACCTCATTTGTTCACTCTCTCACTTGATCATCAGAGTGCAAGTTTGGAGCAACAGTTGGAGAAGAAGGAAGAGAGAGAGAGGCACATCCTTGGGAGAGGACTTTCTATATTGTTTGGTTTATTCTCTTGGCATTGTATTGGCTATCTATATTAAGGAATTTTTTGCTGGGTTTTCTCCCCCATGAGGGTTTCCCAGGATAAATGATGTGTCTCTTCTGATTGTGTATTTCTCAGTGATCCTATATATGCTATGGTTATCTAGTGAATTGAAAATAAAACTAATAATAGCTTAAACCTTAGCATGGTATCAAAGCTAAGTTGAAGAGAGCATATTTCACAAGAAGAAGAAAAACGTCATTGTTGCCGTACATACAAATTAGGGATTTTTATTGAAGAAGAATTTCAGCCCCAAAGGCATCAAGAAAGGTCCACCCTTCCTCAAGGAACACTTTAGCATCATCAGTGTACCTTTTCAGTGGCTAGATATCTAGGAAACTGAAACCCTAGTTTTCACCAGGTACCAAAAAACCAAAAGTACCAAAGTACCAGAAGTACCAGAAAACCAAAAGTACCAAAAAACTAGAAGCACCAGTCCAAAAATCCGCTGATCAATTTTGAATGGGTAAAATTTAGATTTTCTAAAATCTAACCACACCAGGCTACTCGCCTCAGCCAAGTGCACCTCCTGGTAAGTTCATAATTCAATTTTGAGCACTTTCATTTTTCGGTCATTTTCCTAAGCTCCAGTTAAAACATCTCTGCAAGCACTAAGCTTGTTGACAAGATAGAAGGTGTCGAAAAATTTTGTGCCTAGAAGTATAGGATTGGACTCATTCTTGAAGAGAATGACTTAGAAAGATTCATTAAATAAGATGTACCAGAACCTGCTGATGCTGCAAATAAAGAAAAGCACCAAAAGGACATAATTAGGGCTAAAAGAATCATTACAGATTCTATCAAAGATCACTTGATACCTCAAGTGTCTTCAAAGAATACTCCAAAATAAATGTTTGAGGCCCTAACCAGGTTATATGAAGGAAAGAAGATAAATTGGAAGATGAATCTAAGAACTCAACTCAAGAATACAAGGATGCAGAAAGGAGAATAGATCTAGGAATATTTCTCCAGAATAACTCAATTCAAAGAATATCTAGAAGAAATTGGAGATACTATAGATGGAGACAAACTCATAATGACAACCCTTAATGGTCTCACAATACCTTGGGATGCATTCATCCAAACTATTTGTGCTAGAATGGAGAAACTAAAATTTGATAGTCTTTGGGAAGAATGTATACAAGAAGAATCAAGAGTAGCTAACTGAGAAGATCTACTATCAAGAGATGAAGATCAAGCCCTAGCTATTCAGACTAAAGGAGGATGAAAACAATCTTACTTCCAGAAAGAAACTCATAAAGAGTCTCAATTCCAAAACAAGTTCATACATAAAGAATCTGAACCAAAGAGATTCTATAAGAAAGGAAAAAGAAAAGAAAGAGATTTCGCATCTTACCAATGCTACCATTGTGACAAGATGGGACACATTGCGAGACATTTTCCAGCTAGACGAGAAGAATACAAGAGGAAAAACAAGAGGCATCATGCCCATGTAGTTGAATATGAATATCCACCCACAAAGATGATAAAAGAAAGAATTGAAGACTATGTCTTAATATCGGCCCTCTCATGATCAATATCACCTAAAGAGGACACTTGGCTCATTGATAGTGGTGCTTCCAATCACATGAAAAGTCAAATAGATATTCTCTCTTACCTTTCAGAAAATATTTTTTCTCAGAAAGTTACACTATGAGACGATTATCAATAACCTATCAAGGGAGTAGGAGAATCAAACTACAAGCTTAATTCAGGGACTCCAATGAAGATGAAGGACATATTCTAAGTACTAGGGTTGACAAAGAACCTACTCTCCATATCAACTTTAGAAAAGAAAAGCTTTAGAGTTTTCTTTATAGATGGAGAAGTTCTTATGTGCGCTAAAGGAAAAACCATGAAAGAAGAATTCATTATTGGAAAAGAAGAAGGTGGCTTGTATAAGCTAAAGGGTTACTCAGAAGTAGCCATGACCCACACCATTGAGAATCCGTGTGAAATTTGGCATAGAATATTAGCCCACATCAACTACAAATCATTACCGTATGTAAGCAAGATAGTCACAGGTCTACCAGAACTTAAGGTTGACCATGAAGGTGTGTGCAATGGATGTGCGCAAAAGAATAACATCAAGAACCCTTTTTCGAAGAGAGACAGTAAAGCAGTAGGAGTATTAGAAATCATTCACTCATATCTGTGTGGCCTAATTCCATCATCCTCCATCAGTGGGTATGTATACTATGTATCTTTTATTGATGACTATTCTCTTAAAACCTGTGTTTACTTTTTGAAATAAAAAGATGAAGTGTTCAATAAATTCAAGGAATTCAAAGCCTTGATAGAGGTACTAAGGTCAGATAATGGAGGAGAATACACCTCAAAATAATTTGTAAAATTTTGCAAAGATGCCAGGATCAAGAGGGATCTCACCACTCCCTACAATCCTCAACAAAATGGTGTAGCAAAAAAGAAAAACAAGACTATAATGGAAGCAGTGAAGACCATGATCCATGATCAAGATCTCCCAATGTACTTATGGGCAGAAACAACAAAAAAAATAGTGTATGTACAAAACCAATTGTCCCATAGTGCACTTGGGTTCAATACCCCTAAAGAGATGTTCTTCGGAAAGAATCTAGACGTAAACCATCTCAAAATATTTGCCTGCCCAGTATTTGTACATATTCCAAAAGAGAAGAGAAACAAGTTGGACCCTTCCGGAAAGAAGAGAATATTTGTTGGATATTGTGAGGCCTCTAAGGCCTTTAGAGTGTATATACCAGGGCACCATCATATTGATATCAACAGGGATGTTACCTTTGATGAAGATGAAGCACTCAAGAAACCAAGAAGATTCCATCTTGAAGAATTATATGAAGAGGAAGCTGTGGATCCCAGAGTTGCAGAACCAGTAAAGGAAGTCATAACTTCCCCTCATGAAGAAATTATAGAAGATCATGACATAGTAGAATTTTAAGAACCTCCCTAGATGATGATCTCCCACAAGAGAAAGCCAGATTGGGAAAGGGAACTTATTTAGGATGGAGAGAAGTATGGTGTCCCCGAAGGAACCATGAGACAAGTGAAGAGACCTAAGCCATTCTCCATTTATATGGTTTTGATGTGTGATGTCTTAGAGAAGGAGCCTACCTTCTTTGAAGAAGTCATTCAGAAGAAAGAGTGGTCAGATGCCATGACAGAAGAATACCAATCCATCATAAAAAATGATGTATGGGAAATCATTCCCATATCGAAGAGCAAGGATGTGGTATCTTCCAAATGGATTTTCAAAATAAAACATGTTGTTGATGGAAGTATTGAGAAGTATAAAGCCAGGTTTGTCACTCGTGGCTTTTA
This sequence comes from Picea engelmannii, assembly GCA_009831015.1. Taxonomy (NCBI): domain Eukaryota; kingdom Viridiplantae; phylum Streptophyta; class Pinopsida; order Pinales; family Pinaceae; genus Picea; species Picea engelmannii. The sequence goes on from ML800290.1 coordinate 311,101, forward strand.
TCAAAAGGAAGGCATTAACTATGAAGAGACATTTTCTCCTATAGCTAGATACACTTTGATCAGAACTATCATAGCCCAGGCGCACAGGGGGGTTAGAGGGGGGCCTCTAGCCCCCCCTCAGGGGGTGTAAGGGGACAGTTCCCCCGAAAGTTTTTTTTTTGCATCGAGACCACATTTTTTGGGACCACATTATATTTAGGTGGTTTTCGAAACATGGTTTCTTTGCCAATGGTTTTCTATTTCCGGTTAAGGAATTAGGGTTTTGGACTAATCCAATTCATTGGGCTAGGGTTTTGGATGTCATTGGATCCTATATGTATTTTTTATTGTAAACATTGTAACACAATGAATGAATATAGAATATGTTGGTTTTCCTGGTTTGGGTTTCTAGGGGAAACATCTCTGTGTAATGTTTGTATTTTCCATTGTATCTCTTCTGTTCTTTTCTGAATATCTGTTTGCAGTAGATATTGTACAACGTTAGAATTTACATTTGGTATCAAAGATTTATTGGATTCAAGGGTATGTCGTTGTGGTCAAGGGTTTGGCTTGAGACTGTGATAATCCTTGTTACAGTGGGAGATTTGTGGTATTGTTTTTTTAGGTGAAAAGAAATGGTAAGCAATTCGAAGATGGAGATCGAGAAGTTTAATGGGAAAATTTTTGAGTTGTGGAAGCTCAATATGGAAAATCTATTGGTGGATAGAGATCAATGGATCGCGGTAGATCTAGGTACTGCACCTACAGGAACTTCTACAGATGACTGGAAAAAGTTGGATCGAAAGGCAAAGAGCACAATCCGCCTGTGTCTCTGATTTAGTATTACTGAATGTCTTAGAGGAAGCTACAACTAATCATTTATGGGAAAAGTTGGGGAAGTTGTATCAATCTAAGTCCCTGGTAAATAAAATATTCTTGAGAAAGAAGGTGTATAACATGAGGATGAGAGATGGAGACTCGATGGCAGATCATTTGAACGCCTTCAATACTGTGGTAAGTCAGTTAGTATCTGTTGAGATTAAATTTTCAGATGAAGATAAATGTATCATTTTGTTGTTTTCTTTACTAGACTCTTGGGATAGTCTGGTTGTGGCCATAAGTAGTAATACACCTTCCTTGAAGTTTGAAGAAGTGGTCTCATCCTTGTTGTCGGAGGAGATGAGACGAAATAATATGGAAGTACATAGCAAAGACGCATTATTTGCAAGAGGACATTCCCAGGAAATAAATAGATCTAATTTATCAAGTGGGAGATCCAAGTCTAATGGTAGATCTAAATCTCCCGAAAGGTTTGTAAGGGTATGTTGGAGATGTGTAAAATAAGGGCACTATAAGAAGCAGTGTAGACCCAAAGTTGAGTAAAGGAAAGGATCTGAAGAATCTTCTTCTACAGAATAAAAGACCTCCAAGGAAGAAGGAGGGGATGTGTACTTGGCCTCTTCAAGCACACATGCAGATCATGAGTCATGGTTGGTTGACTCTGGTGCATCCTTTCATATGAATCCCCACAGGGAGTGGTTATGAAAATATGAAAGGTATGATGGAGGTAATGTTTTATCAGGGAATGATTCGACAAATAGAATCATAGGAAGAGGAAGGTTAAAGTTGAGGCTCATAGATGGAAGGATTAGAGCATTGTCTGGTGTTCTACACATCCCAGGTTTGGCCAGAAATTTGATTTATGTAAGCAAAATGGATGATGCAGGGGTAAAAACAATATTTGAAAAGGAAACTTGCAGGATGGTCCGAGAAGCAATGGTGTTGCTAAGGGGATTTTGGTTTGGAAATATGTATAAGATGCAAGGAATCACTATTAGTGATGGGTGTAATAGTTCCATTGTTCTTGATATTGGAGTTGAAGAAGAAAAAACTTCTACGGTCTCTAGAGAAAAGGTTATGTTGTGGAATCAAAGACTGGGGCATATCAGAGAGAAGGGTCTTCAACTACTACACGGTAAAGGTATGGTTGAAGGTATGTCTAACTGCTCTCTCGATTTTGATTTATGTGAACATTGTCTATATGGGAAGCAGAATCGGGTAAGATTCCCCTCTAGTGCAACGAGGGAAAAAGGAATTTTATAGCGAGTTCACAATGATGTTTTTGGACCTATGTCGGTCCCATCATTGGGAAAATTTGTGTACTATGTCTCATTTATAGATGACTTCTCGAGGAAGACTTGGATATATTTCCTCAAGAAGAAATTTGAAGTCTTTGATAGGTTTAAAGAGTTTAAGGCTCTTGTTGAGAATCAAACAGAGAAAATAATTAAGATGTTGAGGATAGATAATGGTGGAGAGTTCTGCGGAAATGAATTTGAAGAATTTTGTAAGAAGTGAGGTATAACAAGGCATAAGACTACTCCATATACACCTTAGTATAATGGAGTTGTAGAAAGGATGAATAGGACGATGATGGAAAAAGCAAGGTGCATGCTCAGTGGTTTTGGTTTAGGGAAAGAATTATGGGCAGAGGTAGTGGGTACTACATGTTACCTGGTCAACAGATCACCCTCACCAGTGTTGGACGAAAAGAGTCCATAAGAGGTATGGACTAGTAAGGAACCTTCTCTCACACATCTCAAGTTTTTTGGCTACGATGCATATGTTCATGTTCCAAAGGAAAACATGAGTAAGCTGGATAAGAAGGATGAAAAGTGTAACTTTATTGGATATAAAGATGGTCTCAAAGGTTATAAGATTTGGAACCTAGAAACTAAGAAGGTAGTGTGTAGCCGAGATGTGGTATTTAGAGAAATGAAGGATGTTGTTAAACAAGAATCCCTACCAAGTAAGGAAGAACTAGAGAATATAGAGTTTGATTTAAAGGATGATGAATTAGACTCTACAAAAGAGCATGAATCAAAAGAAGAAGATCCTCATACTCTATTATTGAGGAGATCAGATCGAGAAAGAAGGCTACCAGAAAGGTATAGTCCATCTGATTTCCATTCAAATTTTTCTTTGTCTATTACTGATGATGATCCTAGAACTATTAGCAAGCTAGTGGATTCAGAGGATGGAAATCTATGGAAAAGGGCCATGGACGAAGAAATGGCATCTTTGGATAAGAATGAGGCTTGGGATATATTGCAGTTGCCAACTGGAAGCAAGCCCATTTGAAACAAATGGGTATTTAAAAAGAAGTTGAATGTAGAAGGAAAAGTGGAGAAATACAAAGCTCGGTTAGTAGCAAAGGGTTATTCCCAAGTTGAGGGAATTGATTTTGGTTATATTTTTTCTCATGTTGCCAAGTTAACCTCCATAAGATTTTTGTTATCTATTGCTGCTGCATTTGATTTTGAAATAGAACAAATGGATGTGAAGACAACATTCCTACATGGGGATATAGAAGAAGAAATCTATATGAAGCAACCAGAAGGTTATGTTGTGAAGGGAAAGAAGGAGCTGGTATGCAAGCTGAAAAAGTCCCTGTATGGTTTAAAACAATCACCAAGAATGTGGTATCAAAATTTTGATACTTATATGATGGGACTCGGCTTCATAAGAAGCAAAGAAGATCACTGTGTGTATTTTAAATTAATTGGTGATCATTTGATTTATTTGGTCTTATATTTGGATGACATGTTGTTGATAGGAAACAACAAGAAGATTATTCAGGATGTGAAAACTTAGTATTCCTCTAAATTTTACATGAAGGATATCGCTGCTTAAAATTTCATTTTGGGCATGGAAATTAAAAGAGATCAGAAAAGGAGGAAACTATGGTTAAATCAGAGAAAATATGTTGAGACAATATTGCAGAGGTTTAATATGCAGGAATGTAAGCCAGTGAAGGTTCCTATTCCTGTTGGTGTAAAGTTATATGTGGATCAGTGTCCCAAGACACATGAAGAAGAGGAGGACATGTCTCATGTTCCATATGCTAGTGAAGTTGGTATCTTGATGTATGCAATGGTCTGTACTAGACCAGACATTGCACATGCAGTGGGAGTTTTGAGCAGGTATATGTCAAAACCAGGGAAGGAGCATTGGATAGCAATAAAAAGTGTTTTCGGGTATTTGTGTGACACTGCTAGCTATGGATTGTGCTACGAAGGAAGACCAGGATTGGACATAGTGGTGGATATAAATGGATTTATGGATGCAGACTGGGCTGGATATTTGGATCGTAGGATATCTAAAAGTGGGTATGTGTTTAACCTATTTGGAGGAGAAATAAGTTGGATGAGAAAAAGACAGGATGTAGTGTCACTTTCAACTACAAAAGTTGAATACATGGAAGCCACTCATGCAAGTAAGGAAGAAACATGGTTACAAAGATTGTGTTCAGTTATTGGGTTGGTACAACAAGTTGTAAGGATAGAGTGTGACAGTCAGAGTGCAATTTTTCTGGCGAAGAACCCTACTTATCATTCAAATACAAAGCACATTGATGTTCAATATCACTCTGTGAGAGACATAATTGAAGAAAATAAACTATCACTAATGAAGGTGGACACTTTGAAGAATGTTGCAGATTCATTAACAAAATCTGTGAGCACTGAGAAGTTCTCTTGGTGTAGAGGATCCATGGACATTGTTGCCCTGGATTGTTGACTATGTAACCCTATAACCCCATGTATGCAAAGAAAACAACAAGTGGGAGAATGGTGGGTGTGTGTTATATTCTTTTCATGAGTAGTTATGTTGGGTATGTGTTATATTCTTTGCATCGGGACCGCATTTTTCGGGACTGTGTTATTTAGGTGGTTTCTCGGCACATGGTTTATTTTCCGATGGTTTTCTATTTTTGGTTAAGGAATTAGGGTTTTGTACTAATCGAAGTCATTGGGTTAGGTTTTTGGATGCTGCTAGCTCCTATATGTATTTTGTACTGTAAACATTGTAACACAATGAATGGATATAGAATATGTTGGTTTTCCCGGTTTCGGTTTCCAGTGGAAAAATATCTATGTAATGTTTGTATTTTCCATTGTATATTTTCTGTTCTTTTATGAATATCTATTTGCAGTAGATATTGTGTTGGACACACCTACCACACTTAGACGGGGGGGGGTGAATGAGTGTGGGGATATTTTTCCCAAAACTTCCCTCTTACACAAAACTCATTAGTTAGCATTCGACATTTATTCATTACTCATTGTTGTCATTAATAATTAGTTAGATGTGAATACATATCAACAACATATATCAGCAATATATCATCAACAAATCATCTCCATAAGGAACATAAGGAACACAAGGAACACAAGATGTATGTACAATTTTTCTTTTTATTATGGACTCCAATCCAGGGGTTTTTCAGCAACAACTGAATAGAGTACTACTCTACAAGAGAACCAGCTCTATATGCAAGAATCATCTTACATTCTCAGCACCAAATGATATGAGGCAACAATCCTCAACAGATATCAATCTATAGCATAAACAAGAGCATCAACCATGCACCAACCTCTGCCAAACAACCTGTAATCAACATGTACCATAAACAAGTGCATCCAACCATGTACCAAGTATATACCAATCATGTGTCAACTACTCATCAATATGTACCAACATCATCAACTATACACCTCATGTATGTGCCAACTCATCAACTGCTTGTCTCAACCATGACTAGTTTTGGATTAGTCAACAACCCTAACTTGAAATAATCATAACTTTGTACCTATACTGAATAAATATCTAAAAATGATACACAATATTATCCAGTGTGTTTTATGCAATTCCTCCAAGTAGAACTACTTGTAACCTCTCAAAAAAGGAGGTATAGCAAAAATTCCATACCTTTTTGAATTCTGTCTTATTCTAGAGAGCGACGTTGTAGAGCATGCCCCGCACAAAATATTTGTTGAAATGATATGAAATGGTTACACAACATACTACAGAATGTACCCTAACCAACACATTTTCTATCACTGAATTTGGATCTATTATGAAGAATTTATGACGTGTTTACTCGAAACACCTCATTTTGACTAGTTTCAGGACTAGCCACAAACCCTATTTTCCACGGAGTGTAAATCCAAAAATAAAATGATCCACATGGTGAATTTTTAATCACAGATACTTGGCTATGTTTTCTCCCTTTTATAGCAATTTCAGGATCCGAATCATTATAGAAAAAAAGTTATAGCGAAAATGGTGAGATGACCTGTAAATAACATACCTTAGAAAGCACCATCAAAAGAATTTATCCTTCCTTGCATTTCAGCCTTCTTTTCTTCACTTTACTTAGAATTTAGGCTTAGATATAATTTTTTACCTCATTCACCTATAGATATTCAATATCCTCAAGTGTTCCACACCAAAAATGCTCAAGAATCTCTCACAAGAAGCTGTCCATCAATACTCCAAAATATATTCCCACAAGAAGCTCTCCACTGATCCACAAAAAGGATGATCTACAAGAGACCATTGCTATCTTATTTATACTTTCATCCTTTAGGTCACTTAACCCATTTCTAGGTCACTTAACCTATTTTCCTTATTTTAGGGTTAACCACTTTCCATAAATAGAAAGTTCT
>ML800291.1:11436-42450 GCA_009831015.1 Picea engelmannii
CCCACATCTACCCCCTCTTTCTCTCTCTCTCCTTGTTGTTAGTATAACTCTCACTCTTTCTTTTCCTCTCTTTATCTCTCCCTCCCTGCCTCATTCTCTTTGCCCCTAGTTCTACCTCCCTCTCTTTTTGTTCATCTAAAGGAGAGGCATGTCTCACAATGAATAAAAGATATGTGCAATAGAGAAATAGAGCCTCACCTGTAAGGTGAGTTTTAAGTTTTTACTCTTCTCCCAATGGATTACTTATACATGTCAAGAAATGACCTTGACCTAGACATGTAAATACATAGACCTAAACCTAGACATGGCATGACCTAGACCTATACGATGACCTTGATGTAGACCATGACATAGACCTAGACCATGACCTAGACCACAACATAGAGCGAGAGCTATATTTAGATCATGACCTAGAGCTTGGCATAGACCATGACCTAGATCACGACATAAAGTTAGATCTAGATTTAGACAATGACCTAGAGCTTGCCATAGACCATGAAATAGACCCCCCATGCTCTCACTCTCTACCCCCCCTTTCTGTCTCCCTGTCCTTCACTCTTTTTTTTTTTCCTCTCCCCCTCTCACACTATCTTTCTTCCTCTCTCTGCATCCCCCCTCCCTACATTGCAAGGAAATAAATTGCCTTGACCTATACATGCCAAGACCTAGACCTAAGCCTAGACATAACAATTCCTAGACATGGAAAGACTTGGAGCATGACCTAGACTTATACGATGGCCATGGTGTACATCATGAAATAGACCTAGACCATGACCTATGATGGCCATGGCGTACATCATGAAATAGACCTAGACCATGACCTAGACCACGAAATAGAGTTAGAGCTAGATTTAGACGATGATTTAGAGCTTGATGTAGACCATGACATAGAGCTAGATCTAGATTTAGACGATCACCTAGAGCTTGACGTAGACCATGGAAATAGACTCCCCTAGATCCATCTAAGCCTAGGCCTAAATTATATTTAACCCTTAACCCCCTCTACAATCGAGCCCTAAGTGCACTATGCATATACCTTGTGTACAACCCTTGCACCCATATCACCCACATCTTGGTGCTCTAACCATTGCTCTATCCTTGAAAACACTTTCAATCCTAAACCTTAGGCCTTAGTTGTCCCCATACCCCTATACATATTTATTCATAAAGATGTTTGGTCTATAATAAATGCTATATCCATTGCATTAAGAGCGCACACATGCTCCTGTGGCTTGACTAAGTTTTAGTTGTTGGTCATTTATGCACAAGAGGAACGCGTGCACGTCCCTAGAACACGCACGTGCTTTAGTGCGCACACGTTCTAGGAACACACGTGCGTTCCTGCTAGGCATTGTTTTGTGCCAAGAACACCCCACCTCATCTATCTTATGGCCAACAAAAATCCGTGACAAATTCAAACGAAAATAGCCCTCACAGACAATTTTTACTTATTTTAGTGTTCTTGTTAGATTCATAGAGATTTTTGTACTATTTCCAGGTCATTGTAGGAAAATTTGGAAGACAAATTTGTCAAGTGCAATTGGAATTGTTGTTTGTATCTTCTTGATTCTTCTTGGAATTGGAAGACAAATTTGTCCAAGTGCAATTGGAATTGTTGTTTGTATCTTCTTGTGTCTTCTTGAATTGGAAGACAAATTTGTCCATGTGCAATTGGAATTGTTGTTTGTATCTTCTTGTGTCTACTTGGAATAGGAAGACAAATTTGTCCAAGTGCAATTGGAATTGTTGTTTGTATCTTCTTGGAATTGGAAGATAAATTTGTCCAAGTGCAATTGGAATTTTTGTTTGTATCTTCTTGTGTCTTCTTGGAATTTGAAGACAAATTTGTCCAAGTGCAATTGGAATGATTAGATGTGTCTTCTTTTGTAATAGAAAACAAAATTTCTCCACTTGGTTGTGCCTTATTACACAATACAAAGACAAATTTGTGGTGGGTGTTTGGAATCCATTTTTTATTGTTAAACATGAGGAACCAACAGATTCGAGAAATAAAGTCCTCGAGAAAAAATCAATTGATTGAAAAGGTAGAAGAAGAAAGAGAAAAGGAAAAGTTACGTATGTCAAAACGTAGGATTTCAGAAGAGGGAAATCCAATTTCTAGTGGAATAGATGCCGCTATTATTTCTCCTCTATCACCAAAACCAAAGCGCAAGAGTTCATTAGAGAGAAATACATCCAGTATCTCATCAAGACAACTTGTTGTGCATGACTAGATGATGTAGGATTTGATTGGAGATGATTATACAATGGATGAAATTAGAGAAGCAACTAGTGTACAACATAGTGGTGCAAAAGTTCCTATGGTGTAATCTCTTGTTGGATAGTCAAATGTTCTAGAAACTAGTCAATCCCATGTCCACTCTCCTCCTATAGTTGATCCACCAGTGATTTAAAGGGAAAGAACTGCAACATTGTTAATTCCACAATAGGGAGGTGAAGAGTGCCAGAATAGGGGTTCATTGTCCCTACCTAGATTGAGCATTGTGCAGTGAAGAACTCCTAAATGCATTTAGGTTGATGAAAGTGGTCTAGCATCACTTGAAGGTAAGTTACCTAACCGTGCTATTCGTTATCACTCTTATAAAATCATTAAAGAATATTTTGAACCAAAATCCGATGCTTCTAAATGTCAATTATTTTTATCTTTGTTAAAATCTATAAGTTTGACTATTGTTAGAAGAATTTTAGGCATTAAAACAGTCAAAATTGTAGAAACAAGTCATCATATTGTTAGAAACCTTATAGATGATTTTCAAATAATTGGTAAGAAATCTCGTTCTAAAGACCGCAATGAAAGCCAACATGTCTTTTCACAATCAATTGTTAACAAGATCACGAGAAAACATTGTCTGCTACAACAAACATCTCACCTCTTTAAATGCAATGTCAAACCCCTTAGAAAGTATTCTCATAGACAAGATAGCCTTGACACAGGGGGCCCAAGAGATTTGTGGGCCTTCACTGGTAGGCTACCTCATTCTTACATGAAGTTAATTGGAGAGGTTAAGGGACTAGTTCAAGATTTTTGGCATGAGAACACAAGCCCTTCTTCCAACCAAAAAGATGTACTGAAATTGATATGGGAATCTAGGGATCGTGAACCCCATATTAAACACTTTCTTGACATTACACAAACATAATTGTATGAGATATTCATAATAGTACATAGTCCACTTAACTTAGGCCAAAGATATTTCCATAAATGCAAGCCTTGGTATATTTGAATAAACACAATTCATAACACATGTTGTTGTAGATATCACATTGAGTATGGTTATTATTATGACACACATATACATATTTTTCGTGTTTTGCATAACACCCTTTTGCAGGAATGTCTAGTTATTTTTCAATGCCTTCATCTAGAGACTTTATTCACAACATCTTGTGTACAAGGCCAAAGGGTTTTACATTTTATAAAAAAACATGCTTAGATGGGACATTCCCCAGGTGTGGTGGAATGACATTACTAAGAACTTTAGAATACACAAAGATACATTTCCTGTTGGTACTGTGTTATCAATGGTTGATTTTTCTAAGAACTACACCCTTCAACCACAAAATGAGATTCAAAGCCAATATTATCACTCAGAGCAGGTCAACATAATGGTACATATCACATACATGCATGGACTAGACAGTAATGAACAAAACAAATTTATATTGAAAGAGCATCACTTCTACATAAGCGATGATCGGTGCCATGACTTAGCCTACGTACAACATTGTTTTCAGTTGTTCTACACTCACCTTAAGGAGAAGAACATACATATGTATCAACATTGGATTTGGTCAGATGGTTGCGCAAGCCAATTAAAAAATGATCGTGTATTTCAATGGTTGTGTTATATGTTGCACAAAAAACTAAAGGTACCACACATTTGGAACTATTTTTAGTCCAGGCACGAGAAATGGTAAAATGATGGAGTAGGTGCATGCATAAAAAGGTCGTTACACATGCAAGAAATGAAGTTCACAACTACTTCCCTTACTCGAGATGCAAAATCCATTGTTGAATAGTGTTCTTCATTAATGGGAGAGGGAATAGGAACCCATGAAGACCAATCACAGAAGAAAGGACATGTACATAGATATTTTTGGGAGGTGGTTGATGTAGATCGATCACAATGGTATGAATGAAAAAAAATCCAGGGCACTCGTGGATTCCATTCAGTTAGAACATCAGACAATGCAATAGTTGAAATATGGACGAGAAAATTCTCTTGCTTTTGTGGTCCATGTAGTAGTAATGAATGGGATGATTGTGAAACAATAGACTAGGTTGATAGATGGGATCACGTATCACTCCCCATTGGTCAATGCATAACTATGGAATTATCCCAATTAGAGGAGGACCAATCAAGTATTTCAATAGATTATGATCATGTCTCAGATCTCATACTTCCATGTTTGTTGAATCCTTCTATAAATTTTGAATAACTATAATTAATTTTTTATGCTTTGGTCATTAAGTGGACTCACATTTTGGCACTCCATTTTTTGCAGGGAATGTATACACAGTGGTTTCCCCAAGAGATAATGAATGTGGCAATGATTATAGGATAGCATGATGCTTAGAGGGAAATCAGACCCTCTTGTGATCAGTGATAGACTCCAAAGGCATTGAATTTTCGAGTGGTTCGATGGTTATTAAAGGAGAATATCTCACATGGGATGAAAGAACAAAAAATAAAGGTGGTTATGTATTTCAAGATTATAAACTAGGTCAAGTCGTATACCACTTTACAAACTTGGTTATTGGTACAAACCTCCAACTACAAACAATGCCAAGAAACAACTCATCAAAGGTATGACACTTCTTGCCTTACTCCGAGCACGAGAAGTTAATGGAGACTGTCAATATTAGAAGTGATCTCGATGGTCTACTTGAATGACCATAGGTATGTAAAAGGAATAATTTTGGCTTCATTTTGAGTGCTGTTAAAATATGCCCATGCCATGCCTTACCTTTCCATGCCATACCCTACTGTAAAATATACCCATGCCATGCCATGCCATGCCATACATTTCCATGCCATGCCTTGCCTTCACTTGCCTTGCCATGCCATGCCTTGCCTTGCCTTCATGTGCCTTTCCTTCACTTGCCATGCCATGCCTTCCCATGCCTTTCCTTCCCATGCCTTGCCTTGCCATGCCTTTCCATGCCATGCCTTACTGATCCATGATTTTTTCATTGAAGTGACTTATAAATAATTGTATTAAATGAGCATAAATTAAAGTGCACCATTAAAGAAGGAAAAGTTCAATAATGAAGAGACATAAGAATCAAATTTGAACATGGAAACTTGATAACGGAGTTCATCCCTGGTAGAATACATCTCCGGGTCTTACTCTCAAATGGGTAGGCCTTTTTAATAACTCAACAAAAGAATTTGGCAAAATACATAAGTATACCTCATTCTGGAATTAACCTGCATAAGCTTTGCTCAGAAAAAAAAATAGACAACACCACTGAATTTTGGCGTCGAATTACCCAAAAATGACCGTCTCCATGCCTCAATCCGACTCTGGCACTCCCAGGCCCAAGAGAAATTTTAACTCGGTTTTTGTGCCCTACAACCTGCAATTAATTCCAAAAAATGCCTCGAAAGCTGTGCCTGGTCGTACCGTCACGCATCTCCCCCCGTGCACTGGTGGATTTCAACTTTTAAATAATAATTTTGGGTGGTATAAACAATGGGGCCATTTGGCCTAATGACGACGGAGCTATAGTTAAGGCGTATGCAATGGGGGAGGTCCCGAGGTCTAGCCCGCGTGCCTCCCCTTTTGGGTTGTTGTTATAATATATATATATATAAATGAGTATGGTGGTTTCGCCAACTTTGGAGGTTGTTTAGATTGGCCTGTTAGGCCACCAGATCTGGCAGGGCTCCTCCAGATTTGGTGGACCAACCCTTTTTTTTTAATTTCAGTTCTCGGACCCTCATTGGGCATTTACCCATTGCCACGTGGCAGCCAACCATTGGGCCATATGAACCACCTATACAGTCACCGACCATGTCATCCTACCACAACAACTACCACATCATCTTGCCATGTCATCGTATGATCTTCCACGTGGTTCTACGAACTGCCACATGGCACTTTTTCATTGGTCCACGGATCGACCCGAAAAATCCAAAAATGAGTGACATGTGGCAACCTCTGGTGTTGCCACGTCACCATATCGATGTCATGATGACGTCAAAATGACACATGTCACCTCCTATGTGTGCCACGTACATTGTACAGATGTTGACGTCATCCGTACTGATGCTGACGTCAGCAGTACATATGTTGATTCATCCCCTGTTGACTAGGCTAGGTTGACCAAACTTTGACCGTAGATATCTTTCGATCCGTAACTCCATTTGATGAGCCATTTATGCTATTGGAAATATTGTGATGCGCTCTTCGTGATGATGCCACTTTTACTGAGTTTTGAGTACTTTGAATTTTTTCCTTTCTCTATCTGCTGAGGCCATTCTGAGCTTCCTGAGTTGCTTCTGCAAGTTCCGAGCTGTCCTTAGTGTTCTCTGGATTCTTTTTGGATCATGCCTTCCCAATGAGATCTTTTTGGAACACCAAAATCTTTCATCAATCAACAGATAAGTGAGGGAAGAGGTCCCTCACCTTGTCCTTCTCAATCCACTTTGCCTTGCTTGGATGTGTTCCCTTTAATCCTACTCAAAGATAATCAACATCAACCTTGTGTGAAGTCCTCATCCTTTTGTCCATGATGATATATTCATTTAACTCATCCAAGTACTCGAGAGAAAACTCATCAATTGAAGGTATTGAAACTTCCTCATCCTGATCCATGATCATGGGAGGCTAAAAAAGTTTCAATTTCTCTACATTTACAACTGAGTAGATCTTCATATAAGGTGGAAGATCTAGAAGAAAGCATTGGTACCACTTTTCTCCAAAATAGTGAAGGGTCCATAACGAATGGGCTTGATTTTATTGTCTTCACCCTTCAATATTTCCTTTCTGATGTGAAGCCATACCTAGTCTCCAACCTGGAACTAATGATCAACCTTGTGTTTGTCATGCTGAGCTTTATACTTTGCTTCACTTTTCTCCAACTGTTCCCCGACTACTTGGTGTACCTTCTAGATCCTCTAGATGAAATTGCGGGCTCTGTCTTCATTTCTTTCTTCATTTGAATCAACATCTCTCCCATACATCAAGTCCAAAGGAACTTTAGGTAGGTACCCAAAACATGTCTCAAAATATGAACACTAAGTGGAGGAATATAAGGCTCGGTTGTAATCATGATGTACATAGGGTATCTGTTCATCCCATAACTTGGGATTCTTGCTGAAGTAGGCTCGAAGAAAAAGTACCACTGTTCGATTAACAACCTATGTATGTCCGTCGGTCTATGGATGGAAAGCAGTGCTCCTATTCAACTTGGTGTCCATCATACTCCACAAGCTTGTCCAAAAATCCCCAAGGACTTGAGTATCGCGATCCGAGATAATGGATGTGGGTAACCCAAAGTGAACCCAAACATACTGAAAGAATATATTAGCAGTCTGCTCAGCAGTGATATGCTTTTTACATGGCATTAAGATACACATCTTACTGAACCTATCCACTACAACATACAAATAGTCATGACCCCTTTTCGACATTGGTAAACCCCCTACAAAATCCATGGAGATACTTTCCCATGGATGGGATGGAACAGGTAGTGGTGAGTATAGCCCCAATTTTCTATTAGTGGGCTTACAAGTAGAACACATCACACACCCCTAGACATATTTAGTTACAATTTCTTTCATTTGAGGCCGGTAACGAAACCTCTGCAAATGAGCCATAATTTTTCCTACCCCAAAATGCCCAGACACAAGAGAAGTGTGAGCTTCTAGTATTACATGGACTCGTTCACTTGTAGGAATACATAGCTTTCCAAGATGGTAGAGTAGTTTTCTCTGCAGAAAATAGTTCTCTACCCATGCACCATGGGTTAGCTTCTCATATACTTCTTTAAAATCTTCATCAATGGCATATTGTTCCACATAGATATCATGAGATAAATAAGCATTCTTCAAAATAATAGAAGCAACAATAGGAGGTCTAGAAATCATATCAACTAATGTCGATATTGTTGCAGTTTGGTTTGTGCTTGGAGATACTGTAAGGTTTGATGATATGTATGTATGATTGTTTCCTTCCCTAACAAGTAGTGCTTCCATTTCTTTGCGCTTTGAACTAATGCATACAACTCTTTATCATATGTAGGATAGTTAACAAAAACTTGGTTAAAAGTTTCAGAGTGGTAACATATAGGCTTATGATATTGCATCAATACTGCACCCATGGCGTATCCGCTAGCATCTATCTTGATCTTGAAGGGATGTTGAGGATTCGAAAGTGCTAATACTGGTGCGGTACTGATATTTTTCTTCAAAGTGTTGAAATATTTGTGTTTCTTTCCTCCCCACTAAAAAGTGTTCTTCACATTGGTTAAGGCATGCAAAGGAGCTGCTATAAAGGAGAAGTTTGAAATGAACCTCCTCCAATACTGGAATGCACCTAAGAAGATTTGTATCTCGGTTACACTTTTGGGCTCAAGCCAATTTACAATTACATCAATCTTGGAAGGATCAATTTTTAATTGTCCTCCTCCTACAATATGACCTAAGTACACATGCACAGTCTTGCCAAAATCACATTTGGACAATTTTACATACAACTTTTCCCTTTGCAAAGTATCCAATAGTTGCTTTACATGCCTCACATGTTCATCCCAAGTCCCTCTAAATATAAGCATGTCGTCTAAATATACAATCAAAAAATCATCTAGAAAATGCCTAAATACATCATTCATCACACACATGAAGGTTGTCGGAGCATTACAAAGCCCAAATGGCATAACTAACCATTCAAACAATCCCTGTTTGGTTTTAAAGGTAGTCTTTCATGCATCGTGTTCTGCAACCCTGATCTGATGGTATCCACTACGCAAATCCAACTGAGTGAAATAAACAACATTCTTTAACTAATCAAGTAAATCATCTATACGAGGAAGAGGGTATTGATTTTTCACCATGATTTTATTTAAGGCCCAATAATCGACACACATTCTCCATGTGCCATATTTCTTTTGCACCATCACGATCGAAGAACCACAAGGAGATGAGCTAGGCCTGATGACCCCTTGATATAATAATCCTTGTACCTGCTTCTTGATCTATGTCATCTCTACAAATGACATCCTGTACATGCCCACATTAAGAAGAGGAGAATCTTGTTGGAGATGCATTTCATGTTGGATTTCCCTCTTAGGAGGTAATCCATATGGTTCCTGGAAAATATCATCATACTTAGAAACAATATCAATTAATTCTTTCTTATGAGAAGGATCACATCCTTGGAAAGCGTCGGATGTTCCGACATATTTCTCCCTTACGAACATGAGTACATATATCTTATTAGTGTTTATGAGTCTCTTCATTTGTCCTGCACTAACAAGTGTTGTGTTTACCCTCATGTTGTGAGATCTAACAATATATTCCACTCTCCCCTTAGTAAGGTGGTATTTGTTCTCATGACAAAAGAAGACTGCTTTTCTATCATAAAGATAAGGACTCCCCAACACTATGTCGCATATATCAAGTGATACAACACCCAAATCCACTTCATCAATCAACTTTGAAGGAATAGAAAATCTGACCCTACATTGTTTGGTGACATTTAGTTTTTCTTTATCACTTACCCAACCAAGAGGATAAGGCTTTGGATGTGGTTTCGTTACAAGACCCATATTTTTGACAAGTGCTTCAGATATCAAGTTTACTTGGGAACCCAGATCAAATAATGTATCTATCTTAGTGTGTTTAGATACAACTCTTATGTGAAATAATTCATTCCTCCTTCGTTCATCATCATGATATTCATTATTGGAATTTGAACTAGCATGAAGGGAATCTTTCCCTTGTACTCCAACTGCTTTGATCTTTCCTCCGTCTCCTGAATTGGAACCAAGATCTTGTTGCACTGTAGCAATGATTTTTGTCTTCCCCTTTCCACCAAATTGTATTAGTCTCTTCTCTGGATGTAGTTTCCAACAATGTTCATCATCGTGACCACTTTTCTTGCAATGAGTGCAAGATGGCTTTCCTTCTTCTCTCTTTATCGTGTCGGTCTTCTTGTCCTTCCTTTTAAACTTATTAAATGGATTGTGTGGGAGATTGGAAGGTTTCTTTTTGGTATCTTCTTGAACATGCTTTCCCCTATTCTCAAGGTGAGTGGCTTGCACACAAACTTCGTCAAGACTAGTGGGGTTAAACAATAGAAAAGTATGAAAAATATAAGTATGAAGTGCACCAATATAATTCATTAAAGTTTCATAAGAATCCAAAGGAATGTTTAATGCAAGAGCTTTCTTCCTAAATTCTTCTGTGAAACTTTGTATAATTTGACCTTTACTTTGTCTTAAAGTTTTCCATTCCATCATTGCTTTATGTAAAAAACCCAATGGATAAAATTGCTTCCTTATTGTTGATTTAAATTTTGATCATTAGGAAAGAAGATTACCACACTTACTTCTGTCCTGAAGTTTTCTCTCCCACCATATGAGAGTGGTGCCTTCCAATTGAAGAGAAGCCAATTGCACTTTAACTTCCTCTTCATCAATCTGTTGAACACGGCAATATACTTCAACATGTCGGATCCAATTATCTATCTTTTCAAGATTAACATCTCCATTAAACATAGGTAAAGCAAAATTTACATCAAACTTTAATAATGGTTTCTTAAAAGAAGCTTTATGGCTAGAATGATGAGAATGACGAGAATGCTCAGAGGAAGAAGAATTAGAACTTGATGATGAAGATGGAGGCTCAGGAGGGTCTCCTCTAGCCCCTTGATTTACCAAAGCATCGTCATCAACTTGTGCTTCCTTTTTCTTCCATTTATTCTTCATCCTCTTCTCATAGTCTCCATACATTAATTCGACCATTTCTGACATGCGATAAAAGACCATATGGAAGTTTTTCTCCTATTCATCACGCTTGTCCTCTTCTTCCATTTTCCTCCTTCGGGATGAACGACCAACTTATGGATTGAAAGTATTAAGAGTTCCTTCACCCTGCTTATGCTTGGCCCTAGTAAGCATTCACACTCAACAATTCACGTCAAATATGACTTCTCTAATACCAACATGGTACAATATCTTTTCATCGAAGTGACTTATAAATAATTGTATTAAATGAGCATAAATTAAAGTGCACCATTAAAGAAGGAAAATCTCAATAATGAAGAGACATAAGCATCAAATCTAAACACAAAAACTTGATAATAGAGTTCTTCCCTAATTGACTATGTCTCTCGGTCTTGCTCTCAAATGGACAGACATTTTTATTAACTCAACAAAAGAATTTGTAAAAATACATAAGCATGCCTCATTCTGGAATTAAGCTGCAAAATCTTTGCTCAAATAAAAAAACATAAAATACCACTGAATTTGTGGTGTCGAATTACCCAAAAATGATTGTGTCCACGCCTCAATCCGACTCTGGCACTCCCAGGCCCAAGATAAATTTTGTCTCGATTTATGTGCCCTGCAATCTACAATTAATTCCAAAAAAAATCCTCGAAAACTGTGCCCGACCATACCATCACTCGCCTTCCCTCGTGCACTGGCGGATTTGAACTTTTAAATAATAATTGTGGGTGGTATAAACAATGGGGTCGTTTGGCCCAATGACAATAGAGCTATAGTTAAGGCCTATGCAATGGGAGAGGTCCGGGGGTCGAGCCTACGGGCCTCCCCTTTTGGGTTGTTGTTATAACACACACACACACACACACACACACACACACATATATATGGTGGTTTCACCAACTTTGGAGGTGGTTTAGGTTGACCCGTTGGGTCGCCAGATCTGGCGGACTTGCCCTTTTTTTTTTAATTTCGGTTCTTAGGCCCTCATTGGGAATTTTCCCATTGCCAGTGGCATCCCATGATTGGGCCATGTGGAATCCAACCATTAGGCCACGCCAATCACCTATATAGTCATTATCCATGCCAGCCTACCATATCATCCTTCCATGTCACCGTACGGTTTTCCACATGGCTGTACAAACTACCACATGGCACTTTTTCATTGGTCCACGGGTTGACCCAAAAAATCCAAAAACGAGTGACACATGTTAGCCTCTAGTGTTGACACATCACCATGCTAACATCAGCATGAAACGTGTCGCCTCCTACATGTGCCACGTACACTGTATGGATGCTAACATCATCCGTACTAATGTCGACGTCAACAATACAGATCCTGACTGATCCCCTTTTCACTGGGCTAAGCTAACCAAACTTTGACCACAGATATCTTTCGATCTGCAACTCTGTTTCATGAGTTGTTTACGTTGTTGGAAATATTGTGATGCACTCTTCACGATGATGCCACATTTATTGAGTTTTGAGGACTTTGAACTTTTTCCCTTTCTCTATTTGTTGAGGCCATTCTGAGCTTCCTGAGTTGCTTTTGTGAGTTCTGAGTTGTCCTTAGTCTTCTCTGGATCCTTTTTGGATCGCTTACCTTACCTTAGATTTCATTTCCATGCCTTTCCTTGCCATGCCATGCCATGCATTTCCTTTCCATGCCTTTCCTTGCCATCACTTGCCATGGCATGCCTTGCATTGCTTTGATTTAACTTGTCATGACATGCCTTGCCATTCCATGTCATGCCTTTCCATGCCATTCCATGCCTTTCCATGTCGTGACATGCATTGTCTTTGTTGATATTATGGTAGTTGTGGGAGGTATTAACCTCCACGTGTAACCTTTGACAAGACTAGAATATTCTGGGAAGCAAGAGAAACCTTGAAACATTGGATAATAACCCTAGAAGACAAGTTGTCTTAAGAGAATATTTAATATTGAGTTATTAGCCTCCAAAAAGAGAAGTCGACCTAGTCAAGTGAGATAGAGAAGTATAAATAGAGGGTGCTAGAGATCATTTGTCACTTGCTCACTCACAACTACATAAGAACAAGAAGTGTGCATGACTGGAAGACAACTGCAGTTGCAAAAATGGTGACTTGGTCTCTTGGTTAGGTTTTGGATTTTTTTCCTGGTCTTTGGTTATTCTTGCTTGGTGCGCTAGCCTTGGAGAATGGTGCGCTACCTTGGTTGGTTATTGGTTTCCTTCCATAATTATTATGTCTGTCAAGGTTAAGGTGCTTGGGGGTGGCCTTTCGGCTTATGGTTGGGTGACAATATTGCTATATTGTCTATGGTGAAATGAGCACACCTACTTTTCTAACATTATGGGCCCACACTATCTTCAAACAGTCTAACAATTGGAAGACATATTGGAAGGATTTGCTCAGTTGCAGTTGCAGTCAAAGTTTTACTGCAACAACGAAACCCTAACCCTCTTGTTGATGCACCTTAAGTGAAGATCTTGACCTAATTCCTGGATATTCTAGTGCGCCCTAGCCTAACACACTTCCTGGTACTCTCAACAAGCCAAGGCGTCAAGTTTGAGTTTTTTGTCAAAGTCAAAGGTTGACCAAGTCAAAGTCGAAGGTTGACCAAGTCAAAGCAGTCATGACCTAATCTATGAAGTCAAAAAACAAGTTAGAAGTGGCTTATAACTTCAAAGCATGGAATAAAAGGATTCACCTCATCCTTTCCAAGAATAAAGTGTTGGATATCGTGAAAGGCAAGATCATGGAACCACAGTTTGAAGCAGGAAAAGAAAAGGAACCTTAGAGCGTTGTAGTTATGGATAAGGTCAAGGAAAATGACATCAACGCTATGAGTATCATAGTGGACTCTATAAAATACCACTTGATACCCTACATCTCTTATCTTGACTCATCTAAGAATATGTACGATGCCCTAACTAACCTTTTCTCGGTCAGAAATATTGGACAAGTGATCAGTGATCCAAATTTTATGAGAAGAACAAAATGAATACAAATTATTATCAAAATACTTAACACATAATAATAGATATATAGTAAAACTAGTTTCTATTCAATAAAGAAATAATTTGAAACTATAAAATGCATCGAAAAACAAGCTTGCTAGAATGGTGGCGGCTTATCTCTAAGAAGAGATGTGACGATTGCGCTCATTCACAAGAAGATGATTAAAATGAGGCTCTGAAGGCCTTTTTACAATAAAAGAGAATGTAAAAAACCCTAGACATCCAAAAACCTAACCCTAGGAGATGAAGCACCAAAAGTCATGTGGGCCCCATATGGGAAAGTTAGTACATCAACTTCCCAGGGTCGTAAATTTTGCATACGATCTCCATTTTAGGCGCACGATAGCCCATTGGAAAGGTCTATCCGAGGAATACACATGTTTCCATTAGACTCTAACTTTGATCATTGTATGATTGTGGTGAGCCCTAAAAACGTTGTTTAGGGCCTCAAAACGAACGCAAAAATTAGGGACCCAAAAACTAGGAAAAAATTGCCGAAGTGGAAAACTGCCAAAATGAGCCAGTTGGAATAGGTGGGAGGCCACCAAAATCCATATGGATCAATCCTCCCCCCTTATGAAGCAATGGTCTCCATTGTGTTGAGTTCCCCCATCATATGAGGAAATTTCTGTTGAATTTGGCCCCGGGTGAGCTACTTACCTTGGTGCAAGAGCTTCCCTGCTTTGACAACTCGATAAAGTTGGATCCTTTGTTGGTGAGTTCCCTTGACCTGTTTTTCCACAATCTGATCACTAGATTCATGTTGTATGAAGTCGGGGTTGAGCTCTGTTGGTGTTAGTTGTTCTGTTATATCTGAGGTGTCTAATAATGGTGGGAAATAAGGTCGAAGGAGATCCACGTTGAACACTAGGTGCAGGCCAAGGAAAGGAGGAATGTTGAGATCAAAAGCATTATCACCCACAACCTTGGTGATGGTGTATGACCCATAAAGGAGTGGGAAAATATTTTTATGGGGTCCTATAAGGTGTTCTTTCTACAAGTGCAACCAAACTTTGTCACATACCTGAAACTTATGTGGCACCCATTGTTGATCATGGTGTTGCTTGTACTTGTCATTGGACTTCTGTAGGACATCCTGAACCTGTTGGCGAATGTACTGGATCTTCTCAATGAACCAGGTGGATTTTTTAGTTTCATTTGGAGCAAGAGATGAGTTGGTCGAGGTGACCACAATGGGTAATGCAACATCTATGGGACCCAATGGTTGGAATCCAAACCCCACCTGAAAGGGGTTGTGGTCGGTTGAGCTATGTAGGGCTCGGTTATAGCTATGTTGAACATAGGGAAGGCTCTCATCCCATGTTCGAGGGCGATTGGAATTATACATGCGCATGATATGCACGATCATTCGATTTGCGACCTCGGTTTGGCCATCTATCTGGGGATGGAAGGCCATGGATTTGGTGAGCTTGGTGTCTAGCAGTGACCAGAGGCTTGACCAGAACGTGCTGAGAAATTGACTGTCCTGATCTGAGACAATAGTTTGTGGGATTCCAAAATGTACCCAGACTCATTCAAAGAAGAGCTTGACAGTGGCCTCTACTGTGATGCTCTTCTTGCAGGTGGCCATAATCGCCATCTTAGAAAAATGATCAACAACCACAAAAACACAGTCATTTCCCCGCTTGGTGGATAGGAGGCCCGCAATGTAGTCCATTGAGATGGATTCCCATGGCCTGTCAGGAGTAGGAAGAGGGGTGTACATGCCCTAATTCTTAGTGGTCGGTTTGGCAATAGCTCATGCAGTGTAGGACCTGATATACTTGTTGAACTCCTGTCTAAGTTTCAACCAGTAGAAATGTTTCTGCAACATTGCCACTATATTTTTGACACCGAAGTGTCCTTCCACCTTACTGTAATGGGATTCCCAGATCATCTTCGCTCGCTCGCTTGATGGAACACATATATGGCCTAGACAACACAACAACCTGTCCTGAAGATGGAAATTAGTGGCAATTGTGTTTGCGCCCAACATTTGGTAGGTGGTGTTGAAGTATGGGTTTGTATCATAGAGTTGGGGTCATCTAGAGGTCTCATGGCCGCAAGAGTCTAGCACTGTGGTGAGTGCCGTGACTGGCGGTCTGCTGAGGAAATCAACGATGTGGTTGGTGCTTCCTATTTTATACTTGATGTTAAGGTGGAATTGTTGCAAGTATGTGGACCACTTTTGATGGTGGTCATTCTAAAATTTTCCTTGTGTCTGTATGAACTACAATGGCTTATGATCAGTGTGGATGACTATCTCCTTCCCAAGAATGTAATGTATCCACTGGCGACAAGCTTTCATAATGGACTACATTTCTTTGTCGTAAGTAGGGTACTTATGGACAACATGTGATAGTGTCTCACTATGATAGGCCACGAGGTGGCCGTGATGAGTGAGAATGAATCCCACAACATAGTTTGAAGCATCTGTCTCGATCTCAAAGGGCTATTGCAGGTCCGGTAGTGAAAGTACTAGTGTTGAGCACAAGTGTTGCTTAAAATCATCCAATGCTTTTTGTTGGGACTAGCCCCACACAAATTTCTCCTTACCACCACCCCTGGTTACTTGGCTGAGGGTCCATGCAATATGGGAGAATCCCAACACGAACCTGTGGTAGAAATTGGCAAGGCCCAAGAAGCTCTGAAGCTCAGTGAGTGTGGTTGGGGCTGGCCAGTCACGGATGACTTGGATCTTGGCTAGATCTAGATGTACTCCATGCTGATCAATGATGTAGCCCATGTAATGGACCTTGTCCATTCCGAAGGATCATTTTTCCAAGTTGGCGTATAGCTGGTGCTGCCGTAGGGTTTGCAGAACCTGCTGAATATGATGCAAGTGTTCTTCCCAAGTCTTGTTGTAAATGAGGATGTCATCCAGATACATCACTACAAAAGTATTGGTGAATGGTCGCAGAATATCATCCATCATCCTCATGATAGTGGCTAGATCATTTTTCAAACCAAAGGGCATGACCAACCATTCAAAAAGACCTTCATTTGACTTGACGATGATCGTCCATACATCTGTCTGTTTTATCGGGACCTGTTGGTAGATAGACTTCAAATAAATCTTACTAAAGTATTTGGCCCCTGTGAGTTGATCAAGGAGGTCATCGATTCGTGGATTTGGGTACCGGTTTCTGACTATGACTTTATTAAGGGCCGGTAATCAATGCAGAGTCATCAGGTTCCATATTTCTTCCATACCAGCATGATTGGGCTTCCACAAGGCGATGATATGGGATGGATGTGCCCCTTGTGGAGCAATTCTTGGATCTGCCACTTGATCTCCTCATTCTCTAACATAGAGTGGCAGTAGAATGGCTCCTTGGGTAGCAGTGTGTCATGGGTCAGATCGATGGGGTGCTTGACCTGACAATCCAGAGGTACCCCGATAGGTGAGGAGAAGATATCCAAGTATTCTTCCACGACCTTATCCACTTGCTTCGGCTGTGTGGAGAGGTCGACCATGGAGACCCTGGATGTGGCTGCAATCTTTCGCTCATTCTGAGAGCGAGTCACAAAGAATAAAAAATTTCCCGTATGAGATATGACCTTCCTACATTGCTTGGCAGAGATCAAGGAAATAACACTAGGTGGGACAACCTCAGGTATCCTGTAAAATTTCTTCTTCAAAGTAATAATAACACTGCGAGGCCTAGACTCATATACAACATGACGTTTCCATAAATATGGTTGGCCAAAATAACATTACAAACTTCGAGAGGGGAAATGTCACACAATACCTCATCTTTGAAGGAATTGATGCCATATGATAGACGACATTGTTGGTTGATGCGGATGTCACTTCCTTGAAGGAGCCATCCGATGGTATAGGGTTGCAGGTGTGGCATTTTCGGGTGGGTGAGCTGCTTGAAAACCTCTGTTGAGATGAGGTTCTTCTGGCTACCGCTATCAACGATGAAGTGCAGTGGGGTACCTTTCACCCACATCTATGGATGAAAAAGGCACTCGCCTTCCTCTCGATCATCTAGTTCATTGGGTTGGAGCTTGGTAGTAGCAATGGTAGCACTGAGCTTTGTGTCAATGATCCATCTCCCCCTTTTTGGTTCTGACTCAGAGTCAGAACCTGCGTTAGATTCAAAGGATTTCATTTCAGCTACCAACTACTTCTTTGAGTAGAAATCAACAATGGTATGCTAGGGGCTCTTATGGAAGTCACACCACTTCCCAATATCTTTCTTTGTCTTTTCGATGTCCTTATTTTCTTACGTCCTGGAATGGTTGTCCTGAGGCTGTCTGTATTTTCTTTGTCCATTGTTCTGCAGGTTTGGGCTACCCTTTCTTGGCTTTTGCTATGAGGGGTTCCCGGGCCCAAATTTCCACGTCTTTTGTTTGAGCTTTTGCTTTATTTTGATGGCATATTGGTAAGCTGCGCCTAAGGATGAGATGTCCAAAAACTCCATTTTGGCCTGTATGTATCTATACAGACCGTTGTGATACTTAAGCACCAGATGCCGCTTAGAATTCTTGATACCCAACTTGGTGCGAAAGATGTGGAATATATTTGTGAACTCGTGCATTGCTTGGTCTCTTTCCTGCCGCTGTGTGGTCCATTTTGTGTACAGGTCGTCATAAATTCCAATAGGGTAGCATTGTTCCTTAATAAAATCCCTTAAGGAATCCCAGGTGACTACGACTATAAATAATGAGGGTTCCTCTGTTTCCTTTTTCTCACAGAAAGTTTCCCACCAATCCTTGGCATGGGGAATGACTTTGAGGAGCGCAAAAGTGATCTTTTCTCTATTTGAGAAGTTATGGACAGAGAAATACCCTTCTAGAATATTCAACCATTTGTCTACATCATTTGCGTCTATATGAACTTCAAATATAGGAATATCGAAGTTGATTTGTATATTGAAGGGGGTGGTGCCTCAGTTTGAGGAATATGCATTGCCTGTTGATAGTCGTCGAAGGATCTGTGCAAAAATATACATCATATCGTTCCTCTGTTGCATGAGGGCTTCCTCGAGCAAAATTTTGAAGGGATCTCCTGTCGCTTCATATTTATTTTATCTCTCCATGAGAGGTCGTTTGGGTGTGAGAGATATTTTTTCCTCAAGAGAAATAAGCTCGAGACCCAATTCTTTGTACCCTAACCTCGTTGTGGACATGCATTAAAAATGACAAGGAGATGACCACTCTAATACCACTAATATGGATTTTATGAGCATAACGAAATGAATGAAGATTATTATCAAAATATGCTTAACACAAAATAACAGATATACAATAAAGATTGTTTCTATTCAATAAGGAAATAAGTTGAAACTGTAAAATGTAGCGAAAACCAAGCTTGCTAGAATGGTGGCGGCTTATCTCTAAGAAGAGATGTGACGATTGCATTCATTCGCAAGAAGATGATTACAATGACGCCCTAAAGGAATTTTTACAATAAACATGAATGTAAAAAAACCTAGACATCCAAAAGCCTAACCCTAGGAGATGAAGCACCAAAAGTCATGTGGTCCTCGTTTGGGTAAGTTAGTACATCAACTTCTCGGGGTCATAACTTTTGCATACGATCTTCATTTTAGGCGCATGATAGCCTGTTGGAAAGGTTTATACGAGGACCACACAT
The DNA here is from genome assembly GCA_009831015.1 of Picea engelmannii. Taxonomy (NCBI): domain Eukaryota; kingdom Viridiplantae; phylum Streptophyta; class Pinopsida; order Pinales; family Pinaceae; genus Picea; species Picea engelmannii. The sequence goes on from ML800291.1 coordinate 31,022, forward strand.
TTTTCCATAATACTTTGACTCAGTATACAATCCAAATGCGGTGAGCCCTAAAAACACTGTGTAGGGCCTCAAAACAACCCCTGAAGTTAGGGACCCAAAAACTAGGAAAAAACTACCAAACTGGAAAACTGCCAAAATGAGCCAGTTGGAATAGATGGGAGGCCACTGAAATCCATCTAGATCAATGAGTCTGAAGAATGAACTCCATGAAATGAAAATGAATGATGATGACAACATAACATCATACTTTGTAATAATCTCTCAGTTAAGAGATCAACTACAAGCTATTGAGGAAATCATTTCAAAAAAGGAACTGGTAAATATAGTACTCAATGGCCTTCCCAAGACACATGATTCATTTGCTGCAAGCATTAACACAAGAACATAGTATCCCACATTTGAAGATATTTGGACTTGTTGTGCACAAGAAGAATCAAGGATTAACACAAAAGAGAAATCTCAAAAGAAAAAATGATGATCAAGCCTTCACAACAAAGTTCAAGAAATTTAGGAATAAGAAGAATTTTGACTCAAGGAAGATACCAAATCAAGAAAAGGATATGTCAAAAATAAAATGTTTCAACTGTCTAAAATATGGTCACTACAGGAACCACTGTCCCGAGTTAAAGAAAAGGAAATAAACACTTGAAGCAACAGTTGCCAAAGAAAAAGAACCCTCAAAGAAAGTCAAGCATGATGAAGCAGATTTCTTCTTCTAGTCAAGGTAACAATACGCTTATGTAACATAGTTCTTGTACATACCATGTTTACATAGTTCCTGTATATATCATGTGTATCTATTTCTTAGAGGATAAGATGGTTAGTGAAACAATACATATGGAAGAATAACAAGATAAGGATTGTTATTACGATGACTACAAGTCAAGTAATGTACATGAAAAAGATGAAGTACATTGACAATATTTGGTGACAAATTCTTGAGGAATCTATTATATAAGTAACAACTTCCAGATAGGCTGAAATCATAATCAAACTTGAAGAGACCCAGAAGGAGTCAGACCAGAAAGAAGTCAATAATCAAGAGGAAACTAGAATAAAACTTGTGACACTTTGCAGAAATCAATAAGAATGTAGATGAAAGCATGGACTCTCTTAGATGGAGGGAGTTGGTTGTAAAATTCCAAAAGAAAAGAATGCATTCAAGCATGAAGTTGGGATTATGATGGAGCTAATCCTAAATGATATGATCCATTGAAGAATCCGTGAATATTGTAAATTATCCTTCCTTGTTCCCCATTGGAAGTAGCAACCATGATAAGCAACACATGTTTAGTTTGACTATAGAAGAAGTCTTCTTCGAAAAGAATCCTTAAGTATCCTTGGTTTTCCATATACATATATGTTCCTATGATGAAAGGAAGAAGTTGTAATCTTTAGGAAGGAAGGGCATGGAATCTATAGAAGACTCCATGGAACCGAAAGTTAAAGAGGAACATGAGGAAGAACATGAAGATTCCAAAGAACGAAAGAAAAGTTAGAACAACTAGTTATTATACCGAGAATCATAAAACTACCAACATGGTTTGAATCCTAATCATGTTCTTGTGATTGGAATTGAGGATGATATTACCAGGTTGTACAAATTTGACAACTTTGGGTCATCATCTTTTCCATCAATGTTTATTTCTCATAGCGATGACTTGAGAAAACTTTGGCATGAGTGTTTTGGTCATCTAAACTATCGTTGATTGCAACAACTATGTAATCAACAAATGGTGACTAGTCTTCCTCTTATTTCTTGCAAAAATGGTGTTTGTGCCAGTTGTGTTCTCGACAAACATCATCGGGATAGTTTTGAAAAACGTGTCTCTTGGCATGCCTTGGCCCCTTTGCAACTTGTTCACAGTGACTTGTATGGTCGACTTTATTCTCCTTCTTTTTCTGAGTGTAAGTATTTCTTAAATTTCATGGATGAATTTTCCAGACACACTTGGGTTTACTTCTTAAAACTTAAGAGTGAAGTTTTTGACAAGTTCTTTCCCTGCAAGGCCCTTGTAGAAAATCAATTTAGCCATCAAATTCAAAGGTTAATAATAGATAATGGAGGTGAATATGTGAATAATGAATTTATAAGTTACCGAAATGCAACACACTATTCCATATACACCACAACAAAATGATGTTGCTGAGAGAAAGAACCACACATATAAGAAATGGCTAATTGTATGATCCAATCTAAGGGATTAATTCTAAAGTATTGGGAGAAAGCCATTAACTGTGAAAATTATATAGCAAATCACACTCCCACAAAATCTCTAAAAATATAACACCGGAATAAGCATGGAATAAAATTAATCCAGATGTCAATAACTTTTGTGTATTTGGCAATGTAGCATGGGCTCACATTCCCGATGAGAAAAGGAAAGCATTGCAACCTAAAAGTGAGAAGTGTATATATGTTGGTTATTTTGAAGATGTCAAAGGTTATATACATCTTCAACCTCATTGTAATGAAATTATTGTTAGAAGAGATGTTAAATTTGATGAAAATATATTGTGTGAGCCTAACTCAATGTTTGTGCCTTCTTCAGCCTATGAGCCATCTTCGACGTTTATGCCCTATTCTATTCCTATTATGGTTTATTCTTCTTCATATGATGACAATGATGATGAATATACACCTCCTCCTTCTCACCTTCCTCCAAGTGAGTCCATTGAACTTGGACCTGCACTAGCACCACCGCTTCCTAGATGGGTCCGTTCAACACGAGAATTAGTTGGTGATCTTACTGGTGATCCTTAAGATCAACATCGGACGTGTTCACATTTCTAGTGAGCCCCTTCTCTTTTAGCTCAGGTTTCAGAGACTCATGATCCAAATACATTTGTAGAAGCTTTAGGTCATCCAGATTGGGATACAACAATGAATGAAGAGTATCTTTCTTTAATAGCGAATGATACTTGGGATCTTGTACCTCTTCCGAAAGGAAGAAAACTTTTTAGATGTAAATGGATCTATAGAACTAAGTATGTATCGGGTGGAAGTGTTGAAAGACACAAGGCTCAGTTAGTTTCCAAATGGTTTTTCCAAGTTGAAGGAATTGACTATAATGAAACCTTTTCCCCTGTAGCCAAAATGAATTCCATGCACCTTTTTCTAGCTCTTGCAGCCTCATATAAATGGGAGGTCCATTAGATGGATGTCAAATCCACCTTGTTACATGGGGATCTGAAAGAAGAAATATACATGGAACAACCTCCTGGCTATGTATAGAATCACTCTAGCCTTGTTTGTCACCTCAAGAAATCTCTTTATGGTCTTAAGAAAGATCCTCGAGCTTGGTATTCCAAAACATACATCTTTCTTCTTAACACCAACTTTTCTAGATGCCATTCTGATCCTAATGTCTATACCAAGAAAGTAGGAATCCATCTCATAATCCTTGTTCTTTATATTGATGATCTTATCCTCACTTGTAGTGACCCTAAACTTTTAAACCATGTGAAAACCAACCTTAAGAAGAAATTTGAAATGACCGACTTACGCTCTTTGCACTATTTCCTTGGCCTCTAAGTTTCTCAAACCAGGAAGGAATTTTTATTTCCCAATATAAGTATGCTTGTGACCTTCTTCGTTGCTTTCACATGGAAGATTATAAACCAACCCCTTCTCCCTTCTAGTCTGGATTCAAACTTGCTGCCACATGTACTTTTCCCAAAGTTGATGCCACTTTGTATCACTAGTTAGTTGGTAGCCTCTTATACTTGACTCATACCCATCCCGATATTTCTTTTGTTATTGTTCTTATTTCCCGGTATATGAAAACACTCCATGAAATCCATTAGAAAGCAACTAATAGGATACTTTGGTATGTTCGGGGTACAATTCAGTTTAGGATACATTATAGTTTAGGGGGGACTCCATTATTGGTTGTTTTTTCACTAATTCATATTGGGTCAGCAACCATTATGATTGAAATTCTACTGCAGGTTATGTTTTCATCCTTGGTTCAAGACCTGTCACTTGGGCCTGTAAGAAACAACATGATATTTCTCTTTCTTCAACAGAAGCAGAGTATCGAGTAGCAGTTAAGCAAGTCAAGAAACCTTGTCGCTTCAACACATCCTTTTAGAGTTTGGATTCTAGCAACAACATCCGACCACCCTCTGGTGTGACAATGAGAGTGCCATCAAGCTAGCCATCAACACAACAAACACATTGAGCTACACATGCACTTCATCATAAATATCATTCATGATCAAGTTATTGAAGTGCTCTTCTTCCCTACAAAATATCAAGTTACAGACATTTTCACAAAGTCTCTTACAAAAGAAAATTTTTCCAAAATTTGATCTATGTTAGGAGTTCAGGAAGTTGTCATTAAGGGGGGATAGGCTCTAATGCCTCCTTCCTTCTCCTATTATGTCGCTTTTGTAAATCCTTCAATCCTATCCCAAGTTGTTCTTAAGGGGGGATGTTGGAATATTTAGACACTTAGGCGTTAGTTAAGATCAACTTGGTTTAATGTGTCGTTAGGTAAAAAGTGTGTTTCTTTAGTATGCATTTGTAGTTAGGTAATTCAACATTCATGATATGTTCTCGACATAGAGTGATCTGACGATTCATGTTCTCCTCGATCTTAATGGCTACATTGATCTGTTGCTTAACAATTGTAATGTCCCCAAGGCCGAGCCCCGTTGTAAACCATGTTCTGAAATGAATTGTAATTATGTTTTATAGGCTGGTGAGCCAAATTTTTATAAGCTAGAGGCTTATGTGTTTGTTAGGCCAGGGAGCCTGAGTGTTGAAGGCCAGGAGCCTGCTGTTGTATATGTAATCACGCAGAACAATTAATAAAATATAAACACCGCCATGTGCAGACCGACCATGATGAATGAGTGAAGGGGGACTGAGCATCCACAGAGTGGGCAAGGAATTAGGGGTTGGAAGGTGGGAAAAGCGGCTAAGTGTTGAGCCTAGGGGGCTTAAGCCTGGGAATAATATTTTAATATTATCCCCAAAAGACATGTGCATTTTTATGTTTGTCCTAAGTTTCTGGAAAGGGGAGAACATGCAAGGGAGATGTGTGCTGGTGGAACGCATGCAGTTTCATGGGTGACAAGTGTCAACCCTGACGCATGCGAATAAAACAGCCAGGGTGAGCCGTAAGAAGGTTCCTTCCCCATTCTACCTGATTGTCTGAATGCGTACAGAGCCCTGGATAGTACTACCAACCCGACTCTTGTAGAGAACCTTGGTGCGTCCCTGTGATTCCAGAGTGTGAGTCTATTTCATGTTGCCAAATTGAGAAAACAGAAGTGTCTCGTCCCTGCTAAGCCTGGTCATATTATTGCACCTGTCTAGAGCTGCCCTAGGGTGTTCCTGTCTGGATCCCGTGGATTGTGGTGGATGTGTAGTGTTTATCTCTGTGTGGCTTGTTGACCAGTTTGTACAACACTCTCTCCAGATGAGAGAGTTCGTTGAAGTTGGAAGAACAGGTTGTTGGACCTGTGAGCAAATCCCTCCAGGTGAGAGAGTGCGCAGAGGAAGGAGAGAACTCCTGGAAAAAACCTTGTAGCTGCCATAGAGCCCGGAGACTTCCGGTCCGGCCTGTTCCTGTAACCCAAGGCAAGGGAGATTAGTAGCCGAAGGACTGTCCAGGTGACAGAGAAGGTGTATACTCCTGAGGTGGAATAGGCATGTGGGGAATGAGGGTCTGTGGGCAGTGAGCGTGGGAGGTTCCTTGGAGAGAATCCCTTCCTTGTGGTTGTGTGTTGTTTTCCCTATAACCTCAGCCTAGCCTAGATTTCCTTGCCTTGGGGTGGAGCTTAGTCCCAGCTTGGGGGTGACCCATTGCTGAGCTGATGAGCAATGCGGTCTAAGGCTGGGAGGTTTGTGGAAGGCTTGCACTTGGTTGGTGGACTCTATCACTGTTAAAAGATAAGTATCTGATTATGTTTTTATCACGTTTTGCATGACTCTACTATTTATGTTATCATGATTTCCGTTGTGTATACGAATTAATATGGAATGTTATGGATTGTTAATTATAGCAGTAAATAATATGTTTTACTCTATGCTTAAATGAGTTATGTATAGAGTGGTGTTATAACCTTCTCTTAATAGAGATTAAACCTTAGTAGCCAGAAAAAGGGTGCGCTACAACAATCGATTGGTCCATGATCTCTATTTAAAGAGCATGGAGGGTCATTTGTTGATGATTGATTATGAGAAACTTTCTTGTAAATCACTCTATTATATTTTTCTTTTGCATTAATAAATTTCTCGAAGTGGCCATGTTGGTTGGGGTCGTGGATGTTTCCCTATAGGGATTTTACCACGTCAAAACATCAGTATGTTGATATTTGATTTGATTGTGTGAGTGGTTACTGAAGATGTTCGTTCTTTGTTGAAATACATGTGTTGTCGAACACCATCTAACAACAAACACATAATGTATATCAAAACACATACAAAGGTCAATATCCTCTACAAACACTTTCTCAGTTTCTAGATTGAAAACGCGTAGCTTGCACGATCATCTGGAGGGCATCATACAAGATGAAGATTTTATTAAAAAGTGTTTTTTTGCTTGCAAGAAACTCAATTAGACTATCCACCAATGACTAATCAATTATGCAAATTCAATTTCAACATAACATATTTTGTGCATGGAGTTCCTACTTGAATAGAAAAAACTATAGAAAAAAATAGAAAAAAAAGATATTGCAATGACAAAATTGAACTCATTGTGTCAAATTTACATGCTTACCAATCAAATTGCATATTCAATATCTATGTTGCACCTTTTACATCTATTTCCACAATAATTGATACAATCACACTAGAAATATTCGAATCAATATTGATTTTGTGTTTCTAATAATTGGTGATTTCAACATTGACATCTTTGCAAATAATGAAAAGAGAAAATTGCTACAACACTATATGCAATCACTAAAAATGTAAGAAATAACACATAGGTTTTTGTAAAAAGAAAAGTGTGGTATTGACCACATTTGGACAAACTTGTGAATTGAACAATGTGAGGTCCATTTATCAGAGGCATATTTATCTAACCATGACATAGTTCATTCCCTACTAAAATTCATGTGAAATTCACATCATAGTAACATCTCCTCTAAAAGTTGCAATGAAGCAACATAACTCCGTCTATATCATAACTTGAATGAACAAAAATATTTGTACCTGTTTGGCTTAATTTTTTTTGTTGTTGCATAATAAAAAATGCTTATACTCATAGAATGTTTTTTGAGTATTCATCTAATTAGTTATTCATAGTCACAACCTACATTTACAATGTCAAATATGTTTTCTTCACTACTGAAAAACTTGAATTTTTTCATTGGATTCATTTGTCTTTTCCTGTCCACATCTATATCAAAAATAACTAATACAATCACACTAACAACATAACAACATATGCAAGAGCTCAATCAATAATGGAGAAATCGATAGCAATTTAGCATATATGAGATTTTTTGACCTGTTGGGACACACATGATTGTGTCCTTAATTTTAATGATGCCAACAAAGATTTGTATTTGAGAGAACAAACTAATTCGATGCCATTTCTAGCCTTGCTATAGTAGATTGAAGATAAATTTCTCTTATCTTAAATTGATCTAATAAAAATAGAGATTACTCTTTCAATTTTAAATTATATTCTTTGCAAATAACAATTGCAATTTTTCTCTTCTTGTGCTAACTGCAAATTTTCATCACAATTGGGACTCGTAGTTTTGGAAGTAGTGCTAACAATTTGGACTCATAGTTTTGAGAGTAGTGTTAACAAAAAAAAAATTGAGAGAACAATCTATTTAGACACCATTGCTTCCCTTGATACACTATTTTAAAGGTAAATTTCTCTTTCCCTTGGAATCATTCATTAATAATAGAGATCACATTTTGAACTTTAATTATTTTATTTACAAATAAAAAATAATATTTTCTTGCTTACTTTATTGATTAAAAATTGTCATCCTAGTTCTTTTAACTTTGTCCAAAGGAATTATTTGACATAGAGTAATAAACAATATGATTAAAATAAAGTTTTATCTTTATGTTTTCACCTAATGATAAAAATTGGTTTGTATTGCATTTTACAATATTGTATAAAGACTTTAGTTGTTCTTTAACGACCATAATTCTAATTTTTATCTAAATTCCATCTTTTAGTCCCTTTCTTATTTCATTTGTGCAACTAAAATGGTTAAAGTTAGCAAACAAGAAACATTTTTAGTGAGTCATGTAGTTTTCTTTTGCAATCTAGTATCGGTGTGTGTTTCCACCTAATGGTAAAAGCTAGTTTGTATTCCATTTTACAGCACTCCAAAAATTATTCATCTGTCTAATAATCACCATAATTAAACATTTTGTTTGAATTCAATCTTTCAATTTGTTTCAACCTTCCACTGTGTAGCTAAAGTCGTCAACTTAGCAAATGGGAAGATTAACAATTTCCTTTCTAGATCATTACATGATCCTGTTGCATTTAACTATATGAGTACTTTGCATTTTAATTTGACTTCAATTTAACCAAACATAAAATTGTTTTGATAGCAAAAAATTCTAGCTTGGTGATATCTATTATTTGGACGTGTTTTGTAGTAATTTCATTGTTATAAGATGGAATTTGATTTGGTGTAAAGTCAAAATGTTGTAGCCTGTATCTTTCTTGGTCATGTTATCCTCTTACATGTATGCTTCTGTTAGTGCCACAAGACATTTGACAAGAAAAGTGCATATTGATCTGAAAATAGAAGGCTGACTTGTTATGCTATGCAAGTACCCCTACTTCATTAAAATAAACTTTACAGGACCTTGCTTCATGTGTTAAAATATGCAATATAAACTTATGTGTTAAGTTCATGCATCTTCTTGTAAATGTTTATGTGTGAGAAATTGTTCTTTTAGATGGTTAAATATGTACTTAAATCAAATACACAGCAACACAACTTGCAGCAAATAAACCATCAAATGCACAACAAGAACAAGATGATAAAGGAGTTCACCCCCCTCCGGGCTACATCTCCTTGAGCCTCCATAATGGACTTGGCTCTCTGGGATTAATTAGTCAAAAGTTATTTTAAAAGCTGCTGCTCAACTCCAATGGAAAAAAAAACTGTACCATTGAGATCAGAACACATAAAAACCCTAAAAATGACTAATAAAACTCTGAAAACGGATCATGGCTCATCCGGGCATGACCTCTTCTACATGTGGCCATAAGCTTCCCTGAGCTTCTCTTTGGAAAAAACACCTGTAAAAGTCTTCAACAGCCTCTGAAACCTGTCCCAATGTGTTCAGAGCATATCAATTAGCGAAAAATGATTATACATTCACAGAAAACAAACATAGGCTCACCAAACCATGTCCTCCATCAAATAGAGCCTCAAGCTCCCTTGAGCTTCCTGGAACTTCAATGGTGAAAAACTCACAGAAGAATTCTTCAAATGGCCTTGAAAACAGCACCAATGGATCCATCACATCCAAAAACCCTTGGTTGGGCTTTTACGGCACCTCAAACGGCCAACAGATAAAGAAGTTAGGCCTCCTCCATTTTCCTCCTTCCACTTTGCTGGAACTGGTTCTACAGAACGCACCTCTATGTGCATGAACCTGGAACACGCTCCAAAACGCGCGTTTAAACCCAGCACCGAGCAGTTCTGAATAACTGTGCAAACTGTAGGATGGTTAGGGCGCCTCCAGTCCCACACCGTCTAGCACTTGGGCACATGGCTCACATGACAGCGCTCAAAGGTAAAAGGGGCTAACGGTTTTAAAACCGTGCCAACCGTTCAAACAAAAATCAAAACGCGCCCACACATGTGATAAACCACGGGTTTTGCTAACCGCACGCATGGCATAAACCATTGGTTATAGTTTTATAAACCCCACGCGCAAATGTACCATTGTATAAACCGGGAGGTATGGTTAAAACCCCACGCGCAAATGATTAATACAATGGTATATATGAAATATAATATAATTGTGGATTAAACATTGGACCCGCGTGCCATTCTGTTGGGTAATGGTCATATCACATAGAAAACGACCGCGGGCCGGGGCCAAGCCCCGACCCGTCCCCCCGCCAACGGTAACAAAAATCAAGTTTAAATATTTTTAAATGGGTACGTATAACAAGCAATACCCGTGGCCCAATGGCCGGACAGTCGTGCGAAAACTCTATGCTGTGGGAGAGAGGTCGCCGGTTCGAATCCGGTCGACACAATATTTTTAACAAACCAAACAACCAATAAACGAGGGACACGTGGTGCCCAAGCATTGGGCCACGTGCCCTCATACCATTCACTGCCAATGAGACACGTGTCAACACCGTATTCGCCAACGAACAACCAATGAAAATGCACCACGTCAACTTGCCACTTGTCAACCCCCGATTATCCCACGTCATCGTATGGTTGCCACGTCAAATGTTGATGTCATCCATGCCACATGTCACCCATCCAGTGGTGACACGTGTCACTTCAAGATTGGTCAAATCGTACGCTGAAAAGTCCATAAATGCATGACATGTATCACACCCTAGAGCCGCCACATGTCCTGTACGGACATGCCACGTATGTTGTACGGTCCTACCATGTGTCCTGTACGGACAGGTACAGTCAGCATCAAATTTTTGCCTGTTTGGCTCGGCGAACAGATCGCGATATCTTCTCCATACGGACTCTGTTTGAGAAAGTAAATATACCGTCGGAATCAGGAAGATGAGACGGACGCAATGGCACCATTTTCATTACATTCCAAGCACTTTGAAAATTTAGCAAAATTTGACCCCCTGGTCCAGATTTTGATCACACCTTCCCACTGAAAGGCTTTTGGACCCACAAAAGCTTATGATCATCTGCTTTCAAGTTATATCAAAATATTTTCGACAATCACCTGAATACTTTGACATGTCGTGCGCTGCAAATGACTATGTCCTTCAACCACTGCTCTCTGGCTGCTGTTGACCCACTGCTCTCTCTGTGCTTGGAAGACTGCCAACCTTCCCACTGAGAATCAAGTCCCTCTTTCGAACTCTTTAACGTCAACAACATCAGCCTCCAATGGCTGCAAAAACTTCCTGCGACATCTTGTCACAAGCCAAGAAAAACATCAATCTTGAAAACAAATCATACAAGATTGAAAATGATGCCAACAAAATCTTTTGTTCTTCAAACAAACTGTCGCATCTCGCACTTTATCAAAGTACATGGTGTTTCCAAAATCAACTTTCAAGTCGATAAACACCATCGACTAAACACAAGTCGAACAACACGATCGACACAACATAGTCGTCGGAAAAATCATCAACACCAGTCGAGACTTCATTTAAACATCTTATTGACCTTCCCATAAATGCACACATAACGCGGAAAAGTGAATTTACAATCAGAAAAATGCAAGCGTTACTTTCTTAAGAAATCCAACCATTTCTTAC
>ML800291.1:43378-62530 GCA_009831015.1 Picea engelmannii
CCAAAACATTCATCTTTAGAGGAATTAGAAGATAAACTAACACTGCATACCTTATGTTCATGCATGTACTTGTTAAGGGTTTCCTTTGCCTCATGGAGTTGATTCTCCATCTCATGCAACCTTTGCAAAAGCTGGTCTTTCTCCTGCTTCAAGGCCATCAACTGCTCTTCAAGGGCAATGTTCACATCGCTGTCTTCACACATATTTTTCATCAAATCTCTCAAAGTTAGAATCTCTTCTTTGTTAAAGAATTGAGATAATGAAAATGTATGAGAACTACCCATGCTTGAAGCTTATGCCATCCTTGCAAACTTCAACACAAAACTTGCACAATACTAATAGCTAAATCTCAAGCTATCAATGGCAAACACATAAGCGAAACAAACTTATGCTCTGATACCACCTGCTCTGAAAATAGAAGGCTGACTTTTTATGCTATGCAAGCACCCCTACTTCATTAAAATAAACTTTATAGGACCTTGCTTCATGTGTTAAAATATGCAATATAAACTTATGTGTTAAGTTCATGCATCTTCTTGTAAATGTTTATGTGTGAGCAATTGTTCTTTTAGATGGTTAAATATGTACTTAAATCAAATACACAGCAACACAACTTGCAGCAAATAAACCATCAAACACACAACAAGAACAAGATGATAAAGGAATTCACCCCCCTCTGGGCTACATCTCCTTGAGCCTCCATAATGGACTTGGCTCTCTGGGATTAATTAGTCAAAAGTTCTTTTACAAGTTGCTGATCAACTCTAATGGAAAAACAAACTGTACCATTGAGATCAGAACACATAAAAACCCCAAAAATGACTAATAAAACTCTGAAAACGGATCATGGCTCATCCGGGCATGACCTCTTCTACATGTGGCCATAAGCTTCCATGAGCTTCTCTTTGGAAAAAACACCTGTAAAAGTCCTCAACAGCCTCTGAAACATGTCCCAATGTGTTTAGATCATATCAATTAGCCAAAAATGATTATACATTCACATAAAACAAACATAGGCTCACCAAACCATGTCCTCCATCAAATAGAGCCTCAAGCTCCCTGGAGCTTCCTGGAACTTCAATGGTGAAAAACTTGTAGAAGAAGTATTCAAATGGCCTTGAAAACAGCACCAATGGATCTATCACATCCAAAAACCCCTGGCTGGGCTTTTACGGCACCTCAAACGGCCAACAGATGAAGAAGTTAGGCCTCCTCCATTTTCCTCCTTCCACTTTGTTGGAACTGGTTCTACAGAACGCACCTCTGTGTGCATGAACCTGGAACACGCTCCAAAATGCGCATTTAAACCCAGCACCGAGCGGTTCCGAATAACTGTGCAAACTGTAGGACGGTTAGGGCGCCTCCAGCCCCCAACCACCTAGCACTTGGGCACATGGCTCACATGACCGCGCTCAAAGGTAAAAGGGGCTAACGGTTTTAAAACCGTGCCAACCGTTCAAACCAAAATCAAAATGCGCCCACACATGTGATAAACCACGGGTTTTTCTAACCGCGCGCATGGCATAAACCATTGGTTATAGTTTTATAAACCCCACGCGCAAATGTACCATTGTATAAACCGGGAGGTATGGTTAAAACCCCGCGCGCAAATGATTAATACAATGGTATATATGAAATATAATATAACTGTGGATTAAACATTGGACTCGTGCGCCATTCCTTTGGGTAATGGTCATATCACATAGCAAACGACCACGGGTTGGGGCCAAGCCCCGGCCCGTCCCCCCGCCAACAGTAACAAAAATCAAGTTTAAATATTTTTAAATGGGTACGTATAACAAGCAATATCCGTGGCCCAATGGCCAGAAAGTCGTGCGAAAACTCTATGCTATGGGGGAGAGGTCGCTGGTTTGAATCCGGTCGACACAATATTTTTAACAAACCAAACAACCAATAAACGAGGGACACGTGGCACCCAAGCATTGGGCCACGTGCCCTCATACCATTCGTTGCCAATGAGACACGTGTCAACACCGTATTCGCCAACGAACAACCAATGAAAATTCACCACGTCAACTTGCCACTTGTCAACCGTCGATTATCCCACGTCATCGTACGGTTGCCACGTCAAATGCTGACGTCATCTGTGCCACGTGTCACCCATCCAGTGGTGACACGTGTCACTTCAAGATTGGTCAAACCGTACGCTGAAAAGTCCATAAATGCATGACACGTGTCACGCCCTGGAGCCGCCATGTGTCATGTACGGACATGCCATGTATGTTGTACGGTCCTGCCACGTGTCCTGTACGGACTATACGGACAGGTACACTCAGCATCAAATTTTTCCCTGTTTGGCTCGGCGAACAGATCGCGATATCTTCTCCATACGGACTCCGTTTGAGAAAGTAAATATACCACCGGAATCAGGAAGACGAGACGGACGCAATGGCACCATTTTTGTCGCATTCCGAGAACTTTGAAAATTTAGCAAAATTTGACCCCCTGGTCTAGATTTTGATCACATATGAACAAGCATGAGCTAAGTTTGTAGTCCTTTGTACTTACTAAGTGTATTCTAGCAAAGGTAATAAAATATGAAACTTGAGATACAATAAAAAATCATTTATTGGTATATACTTCAAAGAAAACTTAACTTCATAGCTATTAGTGGGGAATTGGTTTAATAGAACTTGTGAGACTAAACAATCTACAATATGTTGTATTGGTCTTGCTAAGTGCTTCAAATTCCATTGCTCTAGACATGGGAGCTCTTAAGAGCATCCTATAATCTATAAACTATAATTGGGATAGTGGTTTCACCTCCCTATGGAGTCCAAGGCCTTTGAGATTACCTTCTACCACATCATGCCAAAGACTTCTTCCTAGGCCCTTTGCCCTCATAATGACAATAAAAGGAGATAAATGATCCCCTTTATTGATTCCCTTGAAAGGGTTGAAGGGGGTGGGTGGTGGCGGGGATTGGGGGGGAGGTGGACCATTAAACAACATCAAGAAATAATCAAATGAGACTATATTTTTTACCCAACAAATCCATTCTTAGTTGAAGCCAAAATAAATTAACATCTACCTTAGAAATTCCCAATTAAGCCTATCAAATGCCTTGGACATATCTAACTTGATTAGCATAACAAAATTCTTGCCAGATTTTAGGGAATTAATGGCTTCATGCACCACTATTATCTCATCCAAGATTTGACGACCCTCTACATAACCCCCTATTCTTGGGAAGTGATATGGGTCATGATTAGCTTGAGCCTATTGGTAATGAATTTTTTGATGATTTTTTAAATCACATTACAAATTGAAATTGGCCTAAATTTGTCTATATATTCTTTAGGAATAAGTGTGATAAATATAGAGTTGAGAGCTTGTATAATTTCTCTTAGTTATCTGAAATCCTCCACTACCTCCCACGCATCTCCACCCACAACTATTTGTTGATAAAAAATGGGTCAACTATATTTTCCTGCTCTTGGACTAATAAAAGAAATGACACTAGAAGATGCATTTTTTTATCTATTATAACTCCATTGCGTAGCCTTAAATCTTAGCTTCACCACGCGTTTTTCGAATTCAAAATCCAAGTTTGTATGCTCAAGATATCTATGTTTATGTTCAAACACCAAATGAGCGCTTCTCCATTTTGCGTCAAAGCCAATTTTCTTGGAACAAATAATTTTTGGAACCATGATCATTCTCATGGAACCACAACATTTCTTGGAACCATGTTTAATCATCTTGGAACAAATCCTCTTACAATTCTTTTAAATTCTATGGAATAAACCACCTAAAATTCCATGGAATAAACCATGTAAAATATTTTGGAAATACCTTACCCATTCCCCCTATCCTACTCCAGGATATCCTTCCTCCGTGACTCCCTCCTTCTGCTTCTCCATCTCCATATGCCCGCCCTTCTCTCCTCCTTCCCATTCTTTTCTCTCATTTCATTTCCCCTTAAACTTTTATCTTAAGTTTTATCCAACTTATGAAATTAGTCCATGTGGCGACCAACCATTGATGATACATGGAAATCACTCATTGGATGACATGGAAGCTCTATTGAGTATTGACCAGTTGTTTCATGACATATGCCAGACACATGGCAACTAAGCACCGATGACATGTGACATTCTACAACCAATGGGAGTGTGACATGTGGCAGTTATGTTAACTTATCACTGAACAACATGTGGATTGTTGAATCATGCTGACTGGGTGATAACAAGGACGACTGGGCGATAACAAGGACGCCACCGGGCGTTGACTGGCCATGGGTGGAGGATGATTAAGCATTCAAAATTTTAATTATTTAAAATTAATTTCTTAAGGGGTCGAATGCCACGTTTCCATAATTTCTTCTTTCTTCACATTAAAAGCATGGTATACTTTTTATTATATACCATTGTATATCAAAGAATCCCATGCATGTGGGATATAATTTTATGAATAAAATTCAAAATTTCAATAAGAAGGATGAAATTTGATCCAAGGGGCCATATTCCCCCATCAAATCAATTAACGACTATTGAGTCTTAATTTTTTGAAGGTCATATCTCGGGATTTGAGAGTAGGAATTGCGTAAAATTTACTTCATTGGAAAGGTATTTTTACGAGGAATATGATGGAATAGGTTTCAAGAGTTGAAATTGGCCATAATTTTCTCAGAAATTGAAAGAAAAATCATCAATATTGTTATGTCTTGCTGATAATTTTGCTTGACACCTCGACTTCACGAGCTCATATCTTGAGATCTAGGAATCGAAATTGGTCCAAGAAGACTCGTTAGAAAGATAAAAAGATGAATATCACATATAAATTTTTTCCATGGCTGAAAACTTGAATATAATATCCAAAAAATTAAAATACATTCCTCTTTAAAAGGGCAGTTAATTTAATTTTCAAAATAAAAGTTTATTTAAAAACTTTTATGAAAGATGGAAAGGGGCCAAATTAAAGATATGAATACCAATGATGTGAATTCATTAATGAGAATTAATCGAGGAATTGATTAAAGTGATCTCTCCAAGAAAGAAAAATCCCTAACTACTTCAGGAGTTAGAAGAACCATTTTTAAAAGGAAATAAATGATTTCATCAAAGGGTTAGAAGCAAGTAATCAGAAGATCAAAATAGAGGGAAAAAATCATGAATATACAATGAAGCTTCTGATAAGAAAACAAAGATCTCCATTTTCTCCACTCTTATTCTTCTTCTACACTATTTTCTCAAAACTTTGTGCTTGAATTTTTGAACTGAGCATAAGGTTGAGTTCTTGAGTGTTTCCTTTGTAATCTTTCAGGAATTTTCTTATATGATCATGGAGTATTTACAGACATGTATGTGATTGTCAAATAGATTTTGTATAAATAATATATTTCATGAATAAAAACTCCACAATAATTATTTTGAGACATGAATTCAATGGGGTTTCTTAGTGTGAGATGTTTGAAGTATGCTTATCAAATTCACTTCTTTTTTAACTGCAATACTCTTTTAAAATTCTTTGAGATGATCAAAACTATTCTCTCCTGTTTCTCATGAGAAGATATGGATGCATCCTCTAATTGTATCTGATTTAGAGGGTTTTATATATGATGTTGAGCATAAATATATTCTGAAATTGAGGCCTCCCTTCAATCTTTCTATTTTTTAAAAGACTTCTTGTTGCACATAAAAATCAAATTTGTTTATCAAGAAATACTCCATATACAAACCAAAGCAAGAAAGATATGGGTTTTGTGTAATGTCCCTGACTTGGCTAGTCTAGGAAACACTGCTAATGTGTGTGTAGGATCAATGGTCTACAACATATAAATGATCATACAAATAATAAACGTGACAAAGGACTGCAAAGTTTGTATTATGGTATCTCTGTGGATTACAAATGGTCGAATGCGGTTGAATAAACTGAAAATACTCGACTAGATCAACAGACAAAGGATCTTAGCCGGAATACAAATAAGCAACTAAAAGATAATACCTAAAATATGGGAGCACTGCGGAATCAATGGATACGTTGGGACTATGGCAGCTTTGACGGTAACTGTTGGAAGTCTGGAAAGTTTGTCCTGGGAGCTATAATTTTTGGAATGGCATGGAAACTATCCCAAATGATGCACCCTGCTCTAGTCCTCAGTAATGGTATCGGTCGGACCCCTTTGCTGATGAATCTGGACCCCGGATGGATACCCCTAGGGGAATGCGCCCCTCTTCTTCTGGCAAAACACATCCTAGTGATTCCACCGTCGAAATTGGACAAGAAATGTCTCAAAACAACCTCCTTGGTCTATTGGAAAATGGGTCAGAAGGGTTTCCCTGAATCTGGTCTGATGCTCGCTCTGGAACCCCAAATGTGCTCGCCAAAAGTGTCGCATGTCCAAGTCTGGCAAATGTTTCCCAATTAATTCCTCTGTTAGAATATGATGAGGAACTAGGCAAAAGATGCGCCTTGCCCTCCTCTCAAATGGGTCGGAGGGAAATCTCAGAATTCTCCCTAGTTGGGATAAGTCGACTAAAAACCCTCTCAGAAGTTGCGCCCTCACTCTGGATGAATGTGCCCTTCCTGCTGAACACTGTGTAATTGCTATTGAAGAATGATGGAAGACCTGAATGATCTTCCCGGTGACTAGGGTGTGTCTCTCAACACTGAAATCAGCCAACTAGTGTCTTCCTCCTAGAATCCACTGAACTATCTCTCCTGAGATGTGCCTCTTCTCCTCAATGACAAGTCATAATCTGCATAATGATGAATTAGGTCGCTGACCCTTCCTTTATAGCTTTCCAAAACCCTAAATCATGTTGAAACCCTAATTCACTGTTGACTTCCAAAACGCTAAATCACTGTTGAAACCCTAATTCACTGTTGACTTCTATTTTTAGCTCATAATGAATTAAAAGCGCTTTTAACCCTTTTTAGCTCAATGTCACTTTTCTAATATAACACCTGTGACTGGAGCGACCTCTAGTAACCCTGTTTACCCCTCTTTGGCCCTGGCTATAGTCTAACGGGGCGATTTAAACCATTAAGCCTTCTCTCTAGAGCTCCTATTTGGAAAGGGACATTACAGTTTGTTGCTTGGAATTCTCCCTAATCCAAGATATTTAAGACATATCTTTTAGACAAAGAGGAGTACCACCTCTTTAAAAACACAGGGGGATTCATATCTTCGTGAGGTTGATGTTTCAATCCTACCAGATTCAAACATCAACACTAAATATTTACTTGTTGTCATTTGAATAATCATCAGTTCCATGAAGTTCCAATTTATCCCCTTGTGAATTTCGGAGAAAGACAATTTTATTATGGTGCCAATGGTTAATCATAGAGTAGTGGAAGAATCGAGTGTTATTTTCACCTTCCTTAAGTCACTGCATTCTTGATTTTTGTCTCCATAAGATTTCTTCTTGGCCTCTCCCTTATGTCCATGTTCCCTCAAAGTATCTCTTCTTGCTTATCCAAATATGCATCCTTTCCCTCCCTATTGATGGTTGACTCCACTTCCTCCATTTGGTTTTCCATGAGTCTCTTTGAGCCTAGAAGATGAAACCAAAGACCTCCTTATTCCACCACTTGAGATTGGATTTCAAGTTATTTAATCATTGTTGAAAGTAGTACATCAATGATCCTTTGGTTATTTATACCGGCACCCATTGTTGCTTTATGTTGGATTCGAAGTCTGGATGTTCCAACCAAAATTTCTTGAAGCAAAAGTGTATGAGACTTAGTGCCTAGACTTTCCCATTTAATACATATCAAGCAATGATCCAAGATAAAGTAGGGTAGAATCTCTGCCTCAATTGTCACTCCTATCCTCATAAGGGACTTAGAAACTAGAAAACAGTCCAGTCTTACAACAATTTGTTGAGTTCTCTACCTTTTATTGTGCTTTTATTATTCCATGTGTGACACCCATTTTTGGTTGTCATATCCACCATTCTGAGGTGTATGATGGTGTTTTTGAAATGATTGCTATAATCCTCCAATCTACGAATGACTTCCCTTTTTTAACTAAGACGGGTTATTATGTCAAAATCTCCACCTATGATCCATGGTTTATCTTGTAAGGAAACCTTTGGGGTCTGCAACAATTCAAAGAAGTCAATTTTCCCTTTTAGGATATTAGACCCATAGACATTGGTAATGGTGCCAAAGTCCATAAATCCTATTTCTTTAAATATCATCACAATGGTTCAATTTGTCTCTACGAAATCTTCGAGAATCAATTAGGAGGGGTTCTCTATTATTGTTAAACCTCAACCAGATCCTTCCACACTAATTTCTATTAAATCACATCCTTTCTAGTGTCTTTACACCATTTTTCATTAGGGTTTCTTGGTCACATTTTATTTCTTGATTAATCAAAATGTTAGGTTTATCCTTAACAATTATATTCCCAAGGATCTTTTGTTTTCTCTTCCCATTCATTCTCTTGATATACCATGAGATTATTTTCATGAAAAAACCTTAGGTTGGGTGATGAGATACTTCACTGTAAGAATTTTTTATTGTCCCAAGTTTATCAGTTGTGCATCTACCTCTTGGAGATTTTGCTACATGCTTTTTCTTCCATGTTTTTTCTCTTCGCTTGCTAAATTTTTCATGGACTTGAGCTAGTTCATTTTGATACCTAGAATTGAGGATTTCCCTTGAGTTAGGGAGTTTGAGATAACTTTGTCTTGATCTAAGGATAGTTCCTTTTGTAATGCTTGCAATTTCACTTTTGTAAGGTTTATTAAATTATTTTCTCCATACTTTTCTATTAGGGCAGGTAGGTCAACTTCCACTATTTATGTATCTTCAAGTTTATGTAGCTTCTCCTCTTATGAACCTCTTTCCTTCTTCGTCTATTGCCATATCCATATCCTCTTATGGATTTTCTTCCTTCCCAAAGTCCACTGTATCCTTTTTTTTATGTACTTTGACTCTACTATGGAAAGTTTGGGAGGGGTTTCCAATGTCGATGCCTATGTCCATAGGGTTTCCTTGTTCTATCTCTAATGCAAGGGCCTAGAAACTATTAAATACTTTGGGATCACTACTAGCCATAGGTTTAATGTGGTTTGTACCTGATTTTCTCATGTTGAGTACTTTGACAAGGCCTTCTTTATCTATCTCATTTTCTTTCTTCCCTTGCGTGGGCATCGCAGTATTGAGTTGACAATCCCAAAATAGATGGCCATGCTCATGACACTTTCATCATCTAAAATGTATGTGCTCATTATCTAGTGCTTGGACCCATTTTGTGTCTTGAGAACTAATATAGATTAACTCTGGTAGCATCCATGAAACATTCATATAGACACATATGTGAGTGTAAGCAGTGTATCTACCTGTTCGAGTCACTTCAAATGTTTTGAAAACGTTCCCCATCATGTTCTCGATTCTTTCCATGGTTTCTTCATCCTAGAACTCATGAGGCACTAAGTAAAGCTATATCCAAACCAGGGCTAATGTGAAGTGCTATTTTTTAGAGTTGAATTTATTTGTCCAGAATCATAGATGTAGATCAATAGAGTTAAATAAATATGGTTCCTCCTCAAATACAGGTTCCTTGTCCTCTGTGTTGATAAAAATGTCTGTAAAAAATTCCTTGGAGCCTAGTTTTAGGTCAACTTGACCCTTGGGCTCCCACCTGGTGTTAATCCACTAGCTCATAGCCTTTTCTAATGGGCAGATGCTCATGAACAACTTCCTTATCATTATATTTTCCTTCATGTATCATATATAGTTAATTATTTTAATGGATGTGATCTTATAGTAGGGATTTTCCTCTAATTTTGCTAAGCATCTACTAATATTGTTTAGCCAAATCCACTTTCTTTGTTGATGCACCTCACTCCTTAGCTCTCTTGTTGGACTCATTGGGGCCACCCTTTCCTGCATTACCCATTGCCTTTCCCTATTTCTTGACACTATGTCCTTAAATTGCTCAATCATTTTGACACCCTAATCATTGAAGTAGAGAAAATTAAAAGGAAAAATGGCTTATCTTAAAATTTGTAAATTCATATCACAAATTTTATAAATGAGCTCTCATTTTTTTTTTAAATATAATGACGGAAATTTATAGATATTAATTTTGATTCAGAATTGAATTTATAATGTTAAAAAAAATAATTAAATATTTTTTTTCTAAATTTTTATAACATTCTAACTTTTTATTATTATAACAATTTTAAAATCATTTTAAAGCAACAATAAACCTTATTACAAATTTTGGTTATATAAACTTAAATAAATCAAATTACCAAAAAAAATTAAAAAGTTGCACCCACTATTTCTACTCTAAATTCCTAAATTTGTGAAAAAGTAGCACCCACTATTTCTACCTATCCATATTAAAAGTGAATTCTCCCCATATAGGTTTCAAACCAAAGATTTACAATTCCAATTTTATTAGTCCAAAATTAAGATTGGCGTGATTATAAATCCTAGCATAAAAAGTGCTAATATTATTGATATTTCCAATCGAATCCTCACCATAAACCTAAAAAGCATTTTTGCATTTTCTCCCAGTTTTCTCTTAGGAGAGGACTGGAGTAAACATTATATTTTACGTTCTCGCTTCCTTCTTAAAAGACCAACATTGCATATCAATCTCAATCCATCGATAAGTGAACCCCTTGCATGACTGAATTTGCAAATTATTAAAAACAAAATGTATGCCAATTTAAAAACAGTTAAAGTTAATGTGCAGTGAACGATCCTTTGGTTTTAATACGATCGCATCAGTTGATCATTTGAGATCTAACACGACGAACAATTAACAAAATAACAGTCACATCATGAGGAATGATGAACAAAATAACAGTCACAGTAAGAACTTAATGAAATCCAAATTGGATTAAAGTTTTGCTTTAAAAGTTGAAGCCACAAGTTCAATTAGTTACTACACTGAAAACTCTAAGTACAACTAAGAGCGAGGAGGAGATCGCCAGGAATGTACGAGGAACGGTAGTAACTATATACATACATTTATATAGTGATGAAGCATAGTGTAAAAATTCGATGCAATTTTAGTAGGGGTTTTGACCAATATAATTGCCTGGGGGATTGTAATTGCAGGTCATGAAGGTATCGCCGTCGTGGCAAATGACCCTGGCGCAGCCCACCGTTCGAGAATGCTTCCACACAATTTGAGTGTAGTGCCCGCATTCCTCAAACCCATTGCAGGAATGAGTATGATAGTTGAAGAAACGGTCCTCCCCGACCCACGCAGCCACTGCGTCCTTGGGTTGCCAATCACTTCCACTTCCCCAGAAAATATTTTCGCCAAATGGCCCATTCGAATGCTTCAAAGCGCAGTCTCCTCGTCTCTTGTTGGCATATGCCTGGGCATAGCTGGCCACATTCTCATCCCACACAAGGGGAGGATCCCCAACCTGGGCTCTTGCCTGGTTTTGGGGTACAAGGAATTGGGACACTAAATTCTCATTGTCACTGCTCGCACTTACATTAGGAGCTCGTGAAACCAGACATAACAACAGATTAACCAGCAAAAGGATCAGCAGCGATCGGAAATGATATACTACCACGTTCTCCATGGTCCTCCTTCCCACTGTAACTCTCTAAGCTCTCTGATGGCCTTATCTCTAATATGGGAGAATGTTGATGCAGTTGGAGATTGTTGATGCAGTTGGGCATGGCGGATTCGTTGATTTATAGGATGAGAGGTGAAGAAGAATGGGTATAATTGGAGTGATTGCAGGATGAGCCATGTGAAAGTACTGTTCCTCCGAATGCGATTGAAGGTTTTGGTCACGCAAACATATTGACTTTGGAGCAACCTGGAGGCCCTACTCCTCCATAACCTGAAAAGATTATCAGTTGGTAAAATTAAATGTAATTATTATTTTCAACTACAACTAAGGTTATTAAGGTTTGATTGTAGAAAAAACTCTACAGTTAAATGGGCACTTGGATTACCCAAAAACCTGAAAAGTTTATCAGTTGAAAAATTTAAATGTAATTACTGTTGTTAGTTTTATTGACCAGAACAATTTAAATGTAATTACTGTTGTTAGTTTTATTGACCAGAACTTAACTAGATAGTAGATTCAGTAACATGGAGGGAAGTCAATCGTTGATTTCTATTTACTTTGCTCCATACTCATTTGATAAACAGAATCTGCAATTAACTAGATAGCAGATTCAGTACATGGAGGTAAGTCAATCGTTGATTTCTATTTACTTTACCCCATGCTCATTGGATAAACCGAATTTGCAATTAAGATAAAGATTGTTCAACAGAATCTACAATAGAGATAAGAATAGACATAAGGATTGTTCCTATTGAATGAACAAAATCTACAATAGAGATAAGAATTGTAGTTTGATTTTCATTGGATGAACAAAATCTACAGTAGATATAAAAGCTGGAGGCCCTACTCCTCCATAATCTGAAAAGATTATCAGTTGGTAAAATTAAATGTAATTACTGTTGTGAACTAAGGTTTATTGTGAACTAAGGTTTGATTATGGGAAAAGCTCTACAGTTAAATGGGCACTTGGATCACCTCAAAAACCTGAAAAGTTTATCAGAGAAACTTAAATGTAGTTACTGTTGATTTATTTACTTGGCTCCATGTTCATTGGATAAACAGAATCTGCAATTAAGAAAAGGATTATTCCTATTAAATGAACAGAATCTGCAATGGAGATAAGAATTGACATAAGAATTGTCCTTATTAAATGAACAGAATGGAGATAAGAATTATTGTTTGATTTTCTTTGGATGAACAAAATCTACAATATATATAAGATATAAGGAAATGTTGGAGGCCCTACTCCTCCATAACCTGAAAAGATTATCAGTTGGTAAAATTAAATGTAATTACTGTTGTGAACTAAGGTTTGATTATAGGAAAAACTCTACAGTTAAATGAGCACTTGGATCATCTTAAAAACCTGAAAAGTTTAAAAACTTAAATATATTTACTGTTATGAGTTTTATTGACCAGAACTTAACTGATAACAAATTCAGTAACATAGAAGTAAGTCAATCGTTAATTTCTATTTACTTTGCTCCATGCTCATTGGATAAACAGTATGGATAAACCGAATCTGCAAGGATTGTTCCTATTAAATAAACAAAATCTGCAATCGAAATAAGAATTGACATAAGGATTGTCCCTATTGAATGAACAGAATCTACAAGATAAGAATTGTCCGTTTGATTTTCATTGGATGAACAAAATCTACAAGCCCTTTAATAAGGATTGCCCTTTAATTGTGGAAAAACTTTACAGGTAAGTGTACTTGAATCACCCGAAAAGTTTATCAGTTGAGAAAATTAAATGTAATTATTGTTGTGACCTAATTAAGTTTGAATGTGGAAAAAGCTTTAGAGTTGAGTACATTTGGATGAGTAACTGATCTTTGGAAGGGTAACTACATTCAGTCTCACTTTTTTATTACTAGTATGAACATCAATCAAATTGCAAAAAACGTGACTCCTGATATTTCAAACCTTGCGGCATCTTCGCTCGCAATTTTTTCGGTTCTTTCACGTGCATGCAGTGCACAAAAGTTGACAAGATTTTATCTTATGATTTCGTCTGTATTTAAATGTAAAAGACGCCAAATAGATTTAGGATTTTCCGTCGTCACAGTGTTTTGAAGAGATATATTCTCATTCACATCGTTGAAGAAGGGTTCCGAATCCCGAGGAGTCATTATTCTCCGGGCTTTAAGCATTTGTTAATTGGCAATACGAAATCATTCAGAGAACCTCAGCATCCGGCGGCGTAATTGACGACGACATAAGTGGCACATGAGCGATTCGACTTAAAGTCATCCATTACACCAGTCAAGAATTAATTAATTACATGAAATACCATCCACAATTCCAAACTTTCCCACTCAGGAGTACCGAATCTGTTTATTGTGTTAAATTAATCCATATAAAATTGGATAGCAGGCTATATCATCTACATCTCTACCAAATTTGTGTGACAAATTATACAGCAAAAATAAAAATCATATGCGCCAAATTCAATAGATACTCAAGTCGCGACTAATTCGTGCGGTGGTTGAGTAAAATATGTCGGTCTGCATATTAGGCCTGCAAAATATAGTTGTTTTCTATCGGTGCAGATGCCGATATAACTTCCCATTGCGTCACTGCAAGAGTCACTCCATGTAATATAAAACCACCAGCGAATCTTCTACCATATTACGACTTACTAGTTAAGTGGTTAAGTGGATTGACAGACTTACTAGTTAAGTGGATTGACAGAGTTACTACTTCAGGTTAATACTTCAGGTTAAGTGGATTTACATGATATATAGTTACAGTTTGAGTGGGTTTAATGGTTAAGAATATGTGTTTTTTTTAAGAGTTCATAAGTTCAAATCCAGTTTTAAGAGGGTACAAGTTCAAATCCAAAGGGGTAGGATATGTATACCTTTGTAGACTTCAACAGTGAAATCTCTGAACAGAAAAGATCCATAATGAAATAATAATCGTTGTCGCATATTCAGATCTAGATAAATTCAGTTCCATTTTAATACTGTACTCTCTCTTTCTTGAATTTTTATGTTATTCCATTTTATCTTAATTGGTATTAGAGCTAGTTTTCTTATATACCTTATTTTTATGTTATTCCATTTTATCTTAATTGATATTAGAGCTAGTTTTCTTAGTTACCATAAGGTATCTCTGGATCTCTTGGCTTATCTGTAATTTTTTTTTATTGAGTGTTACACATTATGTCTTTCTCAAAAATAGATGTCCCTTTCATAAATTTTAGATTATTTTTTCTAATAACAAAGATTTTAAATTCAATTTTTCTAATAACAACAATATTTCTTCAAATTATCCAATGGCAATATCAAGTTATTAGTGAAAAAAAAGGTGGAAATGTCCCTTTCATAAATTTTAGATTTAATATTTCTAATAACAAAGATTTTAGATTCAATTTTTCTAATAACAACAATAGTTCTATTAGTATATTCAAATTATCCTATTAGTATATTCAAATTATCCAGTAGCGATATCAGGTTCTTAGTGGGCTGACCAAGGAGTAGATTTATAGATTAACAATTTCAAAATAACCCGTCCATCTGGCCTATATTCCTCAACGACATTTATGTTAGCACTTCTCTTTAATAATATTGAAGGTTCTAATTCTATTCCTTCATTCATTTTTACTACATACGATTCTATTGCTTTGAAAGTTAATTTTCAATTTGAACTCTAGGTGCAACATTGTTCAAAATCCATTTTTACTACATACGAGTCTATTGCTTTGGAAGCTAATTTTCAAGATAAGAAGATTTTGCTTTGGAAGCTAATTTTCAAGATAAGAAGATTCCTTGAACTCTAGGTGCAACATTGTTCAAAATCCCCACATGTAAAGGAACTACATATAAAAATAAAGAAATAAAGGGCAACCACAACCTTTGAAGATTTAATGGAAAAAAAAAAGTCTATAGTTAGATTAATGATTTTGAATTTAATAATAACTTTATAGATGAACTTTTTGTTGTGTTGGATTTGGAAGAAGGAAGTTAGGTTAATAATTGTAAAATAGTTAGTTTTTCTAAAATGTAATCCTCAAAGCTTTGTAGTGAAATTAGGTTGAAGAAAATTCTAGATGTCAATTGTGAGGACCTAGAGCTTGTAGATATGATTTGAATATTTGATGTATTAGAAAAACTTGTAATATGTGGTTCCTTAAGTAAGGACCATAAAAGAAACCAATGCAAATAATGTGTTGAAATGTAGTTGCAAAGTTGGACAAATACCATGATACACGTATATATACATGGAGAATATATGGAAGAAACTTCCCAAGTAAAAATAGAAATCATGTACTTACTTTTGTTAGTGGTTTTTTTGTGTACCTAGCATGTACTTACTTGGATTGTTTGTGTTTTTTTTGTGTACCTAGAAGAGGCATTATCCTTCAATATCTTGAAATGGGAAATATAAAAACATATTTTCTTCAAGCAATATGTTTTCATTCCAATTGTTCATTGGGGTCATTGGAATCTTTTAATTCTTTGTCATTTTGGAGAGGGTCTCAGTTTCGAAGCAAGAACACCATGTATGTTGCTCTTGGATTCACTGAAGGAAACCGACCTGAATTGGCTTGAGCTATCCATACAAAAATTCCCCATAGATGATATAAAGAAAATGTAAGCAAGACAATGAACAAAATTATTGCAAAGATCCCTCGCTTAGTTCTTGAAGTGCCTCAACAGACAAATAGTAATGACTTTGACAATGATATTGTACATACAAATTTTGACTATGGCAATGATATTATACATACAAATTTCACATTAACTAGCATCCTTCCTCAATCTGGAGGACGGAGAGGATGCTTTCCATCTAAACTAGGAGGAAAATGTATTAACCAAGAGAAGGAGAAGTGGAATATATTAATGATAGTGATGTTAGTGATTAGTCATTAAGTAGTTAATTATAATATATATTAAAATTATAAGGGAGGCTGGATGCCCTTATTTTGTGTGCCTATATAAAAATGTAAGAGATATAACAATGAAATAATAACTTTTCTTATTGTTGACCATCCATATTGCTTCATTTTGTATCATGTTTGTGCTTTTCCTTAAGAAGACACATTACATTCATGGAATATAATATTTTAAAAAATAAAGTAAATAACTATCTAATAATAATTACTCGTGTAACATCCATTTTTATAAATAAAGATATAAAGAAAATAACATTGGTTTGAGAAAAAAAGCTAAAAGAATATCACACATTAATATATAAGCAACTCTTAGATTGATCTTAACTCAATTTTTTTTACACAAAGAGATTTGAGTTAACTCAATTTTTTTACTCAAATGTCAATTTTTTTTACACAAATAGATTTGAGTATCAATTTCTTTTTAATCCCATACTTAATAAATTTGGAATCAAAATAAATCTAATCTCCTTTATATAATAATAAATTTGATTTTTTCATACCATAAACTATAAAAATTCACAAAATTAATAGTAAGAATGAAAGATAATGTGTTGACATTTAATTTTGACATACCAACTAATCCACCCATGGAAGGGATTAACTATACAAAACACCCATTTTATTGAGAGACTACAATCCATCACATAAGAAATCAAGGATTTCTAATGATGTTTATAGAATCCTAATCTTAATCGGTGCTACTTTAGGTCAAAGCAACATATTTGTTCATCCAAGCAAGAAATCAATGACTTGTGATCCTTGCTTATCTTTGTTGAACACTAGATCATCCAAGAGAGATGGCCATCATTATCAACACCATTTATAAGGCCCAACTAGATGCACTCTCATCAAATATTTTTTGTCTCTAGCACATCCTATAAAGTTCAATACCCACACTCTTCACTCAGTACCATCAACACCTTGATATAACATTGAGTTGATGGTTGAAAACACTCACCTTAGCATTGATCTCATCACCATATTCACTAAGCAACACACTTTCAAAGCTACCATTATTAATGTCGACACCCTCAACTACTAGTGAGTATTTAAGGTTTCAATAAATGAGTTACACATAGTAGTCAATAACAAGGATCAAGAAAATAGTACAATTGAATGAAAGGTGAGTGCAAGGTAATGATGGTCTCTCATGACGCGTTAGTGGAAATGCAAACTTGGAAAAGGAACAATTTGTTAACTTGGAGGGATTATTCAAGGTACTTTTACAATGAATTTGAATATGGTGTAAGAAGATGAAACATAGAAAATTGAATTATCTTTCCGAATATACAACTTTTATTCATAGACATTGTGAATAACTAGGTCAAATTCGATCTAACAATGGTATCTTAATTTTCCAACAAAATATAAGGTATATGTTTTCGTTCGTCCAGGTGTTGAGTGTATTAACGATGGAATTTCATTCCCAAAAAATGTATACTTGTAGATAACCCATTTTTCCTATGCCGTGTATTTTTTGGAAATTTTTTATATTAATTTTATATATTTTTTTAAATCATCAAAGTCAACATATGCCTGAAATTACAACGTCTTTTGTTTGTGTAGGCTAAAAGGGTATTAACATGATCAAATTATTTTTATTTTTTTTAGTTCGTAGGTATCGATCTCCTCTATTGTCAGATATAACTCATTTGAGAAATGGTTAAGTCGAGAAAAAATTATAGAAAAAATAAGAGAGGTATGTATTCTAGGATTTTGATATATGTGAAGACAAAAATAGATTAAAAATAATAAACACTATTAAAAAAAATTTTAAATTATATATTTGATATCTACATAGTCGACCCGATTTATGTCTATATTTTCTTCAACAACTGAATTGTTTAGCCTATAGAAAAATAACATCAAAGGCAAATATATAGAAGGGTATTCACAAAAATGGAGGTTTTTATCAATTTGCAGACCGAACAACTAGCTTTGTCATCCTGAACCTAAATCAGATCCAACCAAGTCAGAATACACCTTGTCAATCCTGCCCAAAAAAATTGAATTGAAACGAGCACACACATTCTCTAAGAGAACGCACATGTTCTAGGAGAGCACACGTGCTCTAGGAACGCATACGCGCTCTAGGAATGAGTATGTGCTCTAGGAAAGCGTACACGCTCCAGGAACGTGCACGCGCTCTAGGAATGCACAGGTTCTCCTAGAAATAATTTCCTTATCTATCTTTGTCCTCCCTCTCCTACATCTACCCCCCCTCTCTATCTCACTCTCACTCTCCCTCTCTACCCCCCTATCTATCTCCCTCTCTCTCCCTCACACTCCTATACATGGTAAGACCTAGACATGGAAAGAATTATACATCACAAGACATGGAAAGACATAGATCTAGACCTTACCTTGACATGCCTCATACTCTCACACCCACTCCCTCTTTATCGCCCCCCCCCTCTCTCTCTCTACCCCTTTGTCCCTCACTCCCCTCTCTCTTCCACCTCTCTTCCACCCTTTCTCTCTCTCCTCATTGTTAGTCTCAGTCTCACTCTCTCTGCCCCTCTTTCTCTCTCTATTCCCCTCTCTGTCTCCTTCTCTATCCCCACTTCCTCTCATTCTCTCTCTACTCCCCTTCTATGTCTCCCTCTCTGCTTCCCTTCCTCTCACTATCCCTCTCTCTGCCCCCCCTCTTTTTCTCCCTCCCCTCCCTCTCACACTCTATCTCTACCCCTCTTCTTTGTCTTGATCTCTCCCCCTCCTCCCT
>ML800291.1:66111-95107 GCA_009831015.1 Picea engelmannii
TCTCTTCCCCCCTCTCACACGAACACATTCTCTCTCTACCCCCTCCTCCCTCCCTCCCACATCTACCACCACTTTCTCTCTCTCATTGTTGTTAGTATCACTCTCACTCTTTCTTTGCCTCTATTTCTCTCTCCCTCCCTGCCTCTTTCTCTTTGCCCCTAGTTCTACCTCCCTCTCTATTTGTCCATCTAAAGGCGAGGCATGTCTCACAATGAATAAAGGATATGTGCAACAGAGAAATGTAGCCTCACCTTTAAGGTGAGTGTTAAGTTTTTATTCTTTTCCCAATGGATTACTTATACATGTCAATAAATGGCCTTGAGCTATACATGTCAAGACCTAGACCTATACCTAGACATAACATGACCTAGACCTATATGGTGACCTTGACTTAGAACATGACATAGACCTAGACCATGACCTAGAACACAACATAGAGTGAGAGCTAGATTTAGACGATGATCTAGATCTTGACGTAGACCATGATGTAGATCGCATCATAGAGTTAGATCTAGATTTAGACGATGACCTAGATCTTGGCATAGACCATGACATAGACCCCCCATGCTCTCACTCTCTACTCCCCCTCTCTGTCTCCTTGTTCCTCACTCTTTTTTTCTTCCCGTCTCCCCCTCTCACACTCTCTTTCTTCCTCTCTCTTCATCCCCCCACCCTACATCGCAATGAAATAAATGGTCTTGACCTAGACATGTCAAGACCTATACCTAAGCCTAGACATGACAAGACTTAGACATGGTAAGACCTGGATCATGACCTATACCTATATGATGACCATGATGTAGATCATGACATATACCTAGACCATGACCTAGACCACAACATAGAGCTAGAGCTAGATTTAGACGATGACTTAGAGCTTGATGTAGACCATGACACATAGATAGATATATATTTATACGATCACCTAGAGCTTGATGTAGACCATGAAATAGACCCCCTTAGCTCCATCTAAGCCTAGGAATAACTTATACTCAACCCTTAACCCCGTCTACACTCGAGCCCTGAGTGCACTATGTATATACCTTATGTACAACCCTTGCACCCACATCTTGGTCCTCTAACCATTGCTCTATCCTTGAAAACACTTTCAATCCTAACCCCTTAGGCCTTAGTTGTCCCCATACCCCTATACATATTTATTAATAAAGATGTTTGGTCTCTAATAAATGTTATATATATTGCATTAAGAGCACATACATGCTCATGTGACTTGACTGAGTTGTAGTTGTTGATCGTTTATGATCAAGAGGAACACATGCACATTCCTAGAATGCGCATGTGCTTTAGTGCGCACATGTTCTAGGAACACAGGCGTGTTCCTACTAGGCATTTTTTGTGCCAATCACACCCCACCTCGTCTATCTTATGGCCGACAAAAATCCACGAAAGATTTAGAAAAAAATAGCCCTAACAGACAAGTTTTACTTATTTTAGTGTTCTTGTTAAATTCATAGAGAATTTTGTGCCATTTCCAGACCATTGTAGGAAAATTTGGAAGGAAAATTTGTCAAATACAATTGGTATTGTTGTTTGTATATTCTTGTTTCTTCTTGGAATTGGAAGAAAAATTTGTCCAGGTGCAATTGGAATTGTTGTTTGTATCTTCTTGGAATTGGAAGACAAATTTGTCCATGTGCAATGGAATTGTTGTTTGTATCTTCTTGTGTCTACTTGGAATAGGAAGACAAATTTTTCCAAGTGCATTTGGAATTGTTGTTTGTATCTTCTTGTGTCTTCTTGGAATTGGAAGACAAATTTTTCCAAGTGCAATTGGAATTGTTGTTTGTATTTTCTTGTTTCTACTTGGAATTGGAAGACAAATTTGTCCAAGTGCAATTGGAATTGGAATTATTAGATGTGTCTTCTTTTGTAATAGAAAAACAAATTTCTCCACTTGGTTGTGCCTTATTACATAATACAAATAAAAATTTGTGGTGGGTGTTTGGAAGCCAATTTTTATCGTTAAACATGGGGAACCAATGGATTTGAGAAAAAAAGTCCTCGAGAAAAAATAAATTGATCGAAAAGGTAGAAGAAGAAAGAGAAAAAGAAAATTTACGTATGTCAAAACATAGGATTTCAAAAGAGGGAAATCCAATTTCTAATGGAATAGATGTCGCTATTGTTTCTCCTCCATCACCAAAAGCAAAGCGCAAGAGTTCATTAGAGAGCAATACATCTAGTACCTTATCAAGACAACTTGTTGTGCATGACCAGATGATGCATGATTTGCTTGGAGATGATTATACAATGGATGAAATTAGAGAAGCAATCGATGTACAACATTGTGGTGAAGAAGTTCATGGGGTGCAATCTCTTGTTGGACAGTCAAATATTCCAGAAGCCAGTCAATCCCATTTCCACTCTCCTCCCATAGTTGATCCGCCAATGATTGAAGGGGAAAGAACCACAACATTGTTAACTCCACAACAGGGAGGTCAAGAGTGTCAGAATAAGGGTTCATCATCCCTACTTAGATTGAGCATTGTGCGGTGAAGAACTCCTAAACGCATTCAGGTTGATGAAAGTGGTCTAGCATCACTTGAAGGTAAGTTACCTAACCGTACTATTCATTATAACTATTATAAAATCATTAAAGAATATTTTGAACCAAAATCTGATGCTGTTAAATGTCAATTATTTTTAGCTTTGTTAAAATCTAGAAGTTTGACTATTGTTGGGAGAATTTTAGGCATTAAAACAGTGAAAAGTGTAGAAAAAAATCATCATATTGTTAGAAACCTTGTAGATGATTTTCAAAGAATTGGTAATAAATCTCATTCTAAAGACCACAATGTAGCCCGACGTATCTTTTCACAATCAATTGTTAGCAAGATCACGAGAAAACATAGTATTCTACATCAAACCTCTTACCTCTTGAAATGCAATGTCAAAACCCTTAGAAATTATTCTCATAGATGAGATAGCCTCAACATAGGGGGCCCAACATATTTGTGGGCCTTCACTAGTAGGCTACCTCATTCTAACATGAAGTTAATTGGAGTGGTTAAGGGACTAGTTCAGGATTTTTGCCATGAGAACACAAGGCCTTCTTCCAACCAAAAATATGTACTAAAATTGAGAAGGGAATGTAGGGGCTGTGAACCCCATATTAAACACTTTATTGACATTACACATACATAATTGTATGAGAGATTCATAATAGTACATAGTGCACTTAACTTAGGCCAACAATCTTTCCATAAATGCAAGCCTTGGTATATTTGAATAAACACAATTCATAACACATGTTGTTGTAGATATCACTTTGAGTATGGTTATTATCATGACACACACACATATATATTTTGTGTTTTGCATAACACCCTTTTGTAGGAATTCCCAGTTATATTTTCATCGTCGTCGTCTAGAGACTTTATTCACAACATCTTGTGTACAAGGCCAGAGGGTTTTACATTTTTATCAAAAAGAATGCTTAGATGGGACATGCCCTAGGTGAAGTGGAATGACATTACTAATAACTTTAGAATATGCATAGATACATTTCTTGTTGGTACTATGTTATCAATCGTTGATTTTTCTGAGAACTACACCCTTCAACCAAAAAATGATATTCAAAGCCAACATTATCAATCAGAGTGGGTCAACATAATGGTACATATCACATACATGCATGTACTGGATAGTAATGAACAAAACAAAGTTATATTGAAAGAGTATCACTTCTACATAAGAGATGAACGGTTCCATGACTTAGCCTACGTACAACATCGTTTTCAGTTCTTCCACAATCACCTTAAGGAGAAGAACACACATATGGATCAACATTGGATTTGGTCAGATGGTTGCGCATGCTAGTTCAAAAATGCTCGTGTATTTCAATGGTTGTGTATGTTGCACAAAAAACTAAAGGTACCACACATTTGGAATTATTTTGAGTCTGGGCATGAGAAAGGGGAACATGATGGAGCAAGTGCATGCATAAAAAGTCCGTTACGCAAGAAAGAAATGAATTTCACAACTACTTCCCTCATTCTAGATGCAAAATCCATTGTTGAATGGTGTTCTTCAGTAATGGGAGAGGGAACATGAACCCGTGAAGACCAATCACACAAGAAAGGACATGTACATATATATTTTTTGGAGGTGGTTAATGTAGATCGATCACAGTGGTATGAATGCAAAAAAATCTAGGGCACTCATGGATTCCATTCAGTTAGAACATCAGACAATGCAATAGTTGAAATATGGACGAGAAAAATCTCTTGCTTTTGTGGTCCATGTAGTAGTAATGAATGAGATGATTGTGAATCGACAAACTAGGTTGATAGATGGGATCGTGTATCACTCCCCATTGGTCAATGTATAACTATGGAATTATCCCAATTGGAGGAGGACCAATCAAGTATTTCAACAGATTATTATCATGTCTCAGATCTCGTACTGCCATGTTCCTTGAATCCTTATATTAAATTTTGAATAGCTATAATTAATGTTTTATGCTTTGGTCATTAAGTGGACTCACATTTTGGGACTCCATTTTTTGCAAGGCACATATACACAGTGGTTTCCCCAAAAGATAATGAATGGGGCACTGATTATTGGCTAGCACAATGCTTAGAAGGAAAGAAAACCCTCATGCGATCAGTGTCAGGCTCCGAAGGAATTGAATTTAGGAGTGGGTCGATGGTTATTAAAGGAGAATATCTGACACAGGATGAAAGAACACAAAATAAAGGTGGTTATGTATTTCAATATTATAAACTAGGTATACCACTTTACAAACTTGGTTATTGGTACAAACCTCCAACTACAAATAATTCCAAGAAAGAACTCATCAAAGGTACGATACTTCTTTCCTTACTCTAAGCATGAGAAGTTAATAGAGACCGTCATTATTAGAAGTGATCTCGATGGTCTACTTGAATTACCATAGGTATGTAAAAGGAATAATTTTGGCTTCATTTTAATTGTTGTTAAAATACACCCTGCCTTAAAATATACCCATGCCATGCCTTACCTTGCCATTCCATACCATATACCCATTCCATGCCATGCCATACCTTGTCATGCCATGCCTTTCCTTGCCTTTCCATGCGATGCCTTACCTTGTCTTGCCTTTCCTTCACTTGCCTTACCATGCCATGCCTTGCCTTGCCTTCATGTGCCTTTCCTTCACTTGCCATGCCATGCCTTCCCATGCCTTGACTTGCCATGCATTACCGTGCCTTTCCATGACTTACCTTTCCTTGCCACTACATTCCATGCCTTGTCATGCCATGCCATGCATTCCATTTCCATGTCTTGCCTTGACATGGCTTTCCTTGCCTTCACTTTCCATGCCATGCCTTGCATTTGTTTGATTTCACTTGTCATGGAATGCCTTTCCATTCCATGCCATACCATGCCTTTCCATTCCATGCCATGCATTTCCTTGTCATTCCACGCCTTGCCTTCCATTCACTTCCCATGCCATGCCTTGCCTTGATTTTCCTTCAATTTCCATAACATGCCTTTCCATTCCATTCCATGCCTTGCCTTTCTTTTCCTTCACTTTCCATGACATGCATTTCCATTCAATTCCATGCCTTGCCTTGCCTTGCCTTGCCTTGACATGCATTTCCATTCCATGCCATGCCTTATGATGCAGGAGCATCGCTCACCTATCAAGCGAACCAGCGTGTGGAGCAAAGAGAAGACAGCTGGACAGCGCCAGCATTCAAATTTTGAAACATTGTAATATGACTGCGCCAAACATTAATGCGTTGATGTGATGAAGCGCACTTGTATATTGTAAAGGACCTTGAGCAGATAAGCTCTCGTCCTTAGGTAGTTGAGGCATTTATTTAGATTTAATGCAGGTAGATAAAATAATTAAGTCTAGATTAGACAGTTTTACTTTCGAGAGGGAAAACGGAATATAGGCACCCTCCTTTGTATCATTGTAACATTAGAGCAGATGAGAATTCATATTATTCAGAATAGCATCCGGAACATTAGCAGCAGATTAGCATTGAGAGCAAGAAGAGCTGAGCGGAGAGCTTGCAAAGAAATCCCCATGGATAGAGATTGAAGTAATAGGAAAGCTTTGATTCAATTCCATGGCTGTGATTTTTCTCTGTATGTTGTTGATATTATGTTGTTGCCTACTTGCTTCTTGTTATGCCTTCATTGTATATGCTGCATATGTAATCTCATGGCAGATTAGAAATCTGGGAGAGAGGAGAGAATAGGTTTCAGAGTGTTTTTTTGTTTGAGCCAGGAGATTCCTGCATAGAGTGCAGTTGAATTCCTCCGCATAGAGTGCGTGAGGGGCTCTACAGTTAAACTCTTATTCTCCTCTACCGGAATTGTGTTGGGTTATTCAAACCGGGCAGGTGGAGAGCAAGTTGAATTGAAGTCCCAGAGGCGAGCCTGGAGAAAGGAAGACACGAAAGCCTTGATTCAATTCCATGGATGTCTTTATTCTCTGTGTGTTGTTGGCATTATGCCTTTGCATATTTGCTTCTTGTTATACGCTTCTTTCATATGTCGTGTATGTGATTTTATGGAATAATTGAAATCTGCATGCCGAGTGAATGAGTTTGAATTGTTTTCTCTAAGTGAACCAGAGAATTCCTGCAAGGGTGCAGTTGAATTTGTCCACAGGAAGGCGTGGCTGTAGGGTTGCTTGGAGGAAGATTTTATCCTCATCTCAGTCGTGCAAGGTGGGCGCAGGACCAGGAGAAGTTTGAGCAGGAAAAGCTTTGGAGTGAAGGACTCTTCCAGAGGAAGAGAATCGACGACTTGAAATTCCTGTGGAGATATGCAAAATCCCGTTGATTGTTGGATCGCGGACAAGTTGCGCGAAGTTTAGTCCTTTAGCGCAGGAGGAAAGGACCAGCACCATCCCATATTGGCATATCGAGGTTGAGGAGTGCAAGAGTTGCATGCACGTCAAAATCGTGAGTCGCGATTTCCTGATGTAATCGGAACCGTCGATCAGAGCGGGGATAGGTGGCACGAGATCCCACGGAGTCAGCGTTCGATGTTTTCAGCCACAAGGAAATATTGCATCACGGATTCGCGATCCGTGAAGTCCTGAAGGTGACGTAGTAGCGTGGGTCCCCGGAAACGAGTGGAGTCCAGGTGGCACAGGATCGGGAAATCGGTACCTCGGACTCGGGGATTGGAAAGGTATATTGTTGACATCGTGAGTGGCGATATCCCGACCCATTGACCATTAACCATCGGCAGTCGGGGTTCGGAGTTTGAGCACACAAGAATAGTGTTGCGAGTCTCGCGATATCGCGAGACCCGATTTCCCGAGATACCTGGCGGGAGATCAACAGGAGTGTCATGTGGGTTGCGAACTTCTGATAAGGGAGTAGAAGAGTCTTAGAACTCTTCGGGCCAGAAAGGAAGAAGGTCCTGGTGTAGGCGATCGTGCCTCATGGGAGGCGGGTTGCGTCAGAGTGGTATTAGATCTGGATTGAGTTCTCTTTGTTCAGGTAGCAGGGAGAAGCGGATTTTACAATGCCGCCGAGAAGAGAAAGGCAGTCACCTGATCGTGAAGACGGGGATGCCCGAAGAAGGGGTAGACCAGCAGGTAACCCAGAGATGGAGCGCCAGATACGAGATCTCAGGGCGAGACTCGAAGAAATGGAGACCACCCAAAGGCGTGGAGATAGTGCAGTAGATTTCAGCGATTCCGAAGTTGAAGAGGAAGCTGGACATGATGTTGAAGAAGTCTTAGCTGAAGATGCCTCGACAGAGAGGTTGATCAGGGCCATTTCGAGGATGAGCTCGAAAACAAGGATGGACATTCCCGTCTATGAGGGAAGTCTAAATGATGAAGAGTTGTTGGATTGGATCTGAGCACTCGACACCTACTTCGATTACAAAGATATCGAAGAGGACAAGAAGGTAAGGCATGCAGTTACAAAGTTAAAAGGACATGCAGCCTTGTGGTGGTATGAGTTGCAGGCTGACAGGCGCTGCAAAGGTAAACAAAAGATCAAGAGCTGGGATCGGATGATCGCTAAGATGAAATCGAAGTTCATCCCCAGAGACTACCAGATCACTCTGTTCAGGCGAATGCAGAACCTGAGATAGAAGTTGATGTCGGTGAAGGAGTACACCGAGGAATTCTACAGGCTCAACATTCGAGCTGGTCATCGGGAGAGTGATGACGAAAAGGTGGCGAGATACCTGAATGGGATGAGGTATGACATTCAGGACGAGCTGAGCATGGTTACCATCCGAACATTTGAGGATGCGTACCAGATGGCTCTGAAAGCTGAAGAGAAGCTGAGCCACAAGCAAGGTCAGCGTGGGCGAAGCAGAAGCCAGCCCAGAGGCAAAGCAGTTGCCCAGGAGAGAACTTTGAAGCCTCAGGGTAAGCTGGAAAGAGGTGGATCCTCGCAAAGGCAGCAAATTTCTGAGACGAGGAGGCAGCATACTGAACAGGGTGGCGGATATGCTGACGCCAACGCAATTCCTCGTACCCGAGGTAGAGGAAGAGGCCGAGGAGGAATTATCACATGTTTTACATGTGGGAAAGACGGACACAAAGCCGTTGACTGTCCAGAGAGGAAGATGGACAAAGGAAAATCTCACATCGCTGAGGCGCAGCAGAGGCGTGATGTTGAGAGCGAGGATGCAGACAGCGGAAGATCGCTTGGGACGCATAAGATTCTTTTGGCACCTGAGAAAGAGGTGGACAGCTCAGTGCAGCGAAGCAGATTGTTCAGAACGGCTTGTACAGCCAAGGACAGAAAGTGCAAGGTCATAGTTGACAGTGGGAGCACTGACAATCTCGTTTCGACCGAGATGGTGGAAAAATTGGAGCTGGAAACAACTAAGCACCCGAGTCCATATAAAGTCTCGTGGTTACAGAAAGGACACCGGGTAAGTGTCACTAAACAATTCTTAGTTAAATTTAAAATTGGGAATTATCATGATGAGATTCTGTGCGATGTTATTCCCATGGACGTATGTCACATATTGTTGGGTAGACCATGGCAGTATGACAGAAATGTTGTTCATGACGGGAGAATGAACACATACACCTTAGATAAGGATGGGAGAACCCATAGATTTCTTCCGATAAAATATAAGGAGGTGAAGCCGGAAGTAACTAGCACGATACTTCTCATGAGTGGGAAAGAGCTTCTCACGGAGATGGAGAAGAATGAAGCTCCACAATTCTTTGTTGTCAGGAAGCCAAGAGTTGTCTTGATGAGCACAAGAGTGGATGACTTGCCCGATGAAATTCAGGAACTGTTGGGAGAGTTTGTTGATATCATCGTGGATGAGCTACCTCGTTCGTTGCCACCGATGTGGAGTGTGAGTCACCATATTGACCTCATACCCGGAGCAAGTTTTCCCAATAAGGAAGCGTACAGGTTGACACCTCATGAGAATGAGGAAGTCAAAAGGCAAGTACAGGATCTGCTTGACAAAGGATTGGTCAGAGAGAGTCTGAGTCCATGTGTCGTTCCAATGGTACTAAGTCCGAAGAAGGATGGAGGCTGGAGGATGTGTACAGACTCCAAGGCGATAAACAAGATCACCATCAGGTACAGGTTTCCATTGCCGAGAATGGATGACTTGATGGATTGCTTGAGTGGGGCAAATTATTTTTCCAAGATTGATCTCAAGAGCGGATACCATCAGATCCGAATGAGAGAAGGAGACGAATGGAAAACAACATTCAAAACAAACGAAGGTTTGTACGAATGGCTGGTCATGTTGTTTGGCTTGACAAACGCACCGAGCACTTTCATGAGGCTAATGAATGAAGTCCTACGGGAATTCATTGGCAAATTTGTTGTTGTATACCTTGATGATATTTTGATTTTCAGCAAAACGAAGGCTGAGCACTTGAGGCATTTGGACATTGTGATGAGAAGGCTACAGCAAGAGAAGTTGTTGATCAACTTGAAGAAGTGTTCCTTCATGCAGACAGAACTCATTTATTTGGGTTTTGTAATTTCGGCGAATGAATTGAAGATGGATCCTGAGAAGGTGAAAGTAATCAGGAAATGGCCATCACCGAGGAATGTTTTTGAGGTAAGGAGCTTCCATGGTTTAGCTAGTTTCTACAGGAAATTCATTCGTAATTTTAGTGGAATTAGCGCCGCGATGATGGACACCATGAAGAAGCGGAATAAAGTTTTTCAATGGACAGCTAAGGCTGAGAGGAGCTTCAATCTGTTGAAGCGAAAGATAACTGAGCAGCCAATTCTGGTGCTGCCAGATTTTCAGAAGACCTTCCAAGTGAAGTGTGATGCCAGTGGTTATGCTGTTGGAGGGGTTCTGAGTCAGGATGACAGACCTATGGCATACTACAGCGAGAATATGGATGATGCAAAATTGAAATACTCCACATATGATAAATAATTCTATGCCATCATACAGGCACTGAAGAAATGGAGGCATTACTTGATACCCAAAGAATTCATTTTGTACAGCGACAATCATGCATTGCAGTTCGTGAGTCAACAGGAGAAGTTGAACCAGAAGCATGCAAAGTGGGTAGAGTACATGCAGAATTTCACGTTTGTGATAAAGCACATTTCAGGGACTGCTGATAAGGTAGTTGACGCCTTAAGCAGGAAATTTTTACTGCTACAGGAATTTAGGGTCAAGACACTAGGTTTTGAAAACCTGAAAGATATGTATGCAGATGATGCAGATTTTGCAGAAGCATACGAGGCCGCTGAGAACCCAGTTCTCAGGGATAGGAGTCTGTGGATTGACTACCTGATCCAGGATGGATTGTTGTTCAAAGACAATCAACTGTGCATTCCAGATTGCTCCATGAGGGAGAATTTGGTGAAGGAAAAACACAGCGGTGGATTAGCAGGCCACTTTGGGCATGACAAAACCTTCGCCAAGCTGAGCGAATCATATTTTTGGCCAGGCATGCGAACCGATGTAAAAATATTTTTTGAAAGGTGCAGGATATGTCAACATGCGAAGGGTCGAAAGTAGAACACGGGGTTCTATCATCCATTGCCTATACCCGAGAGACCATGGGAGGCAATTAGCATGGATTTTGTTCTGGGATTATCGAGAACACAGCGAGGTGTTGATTCCATCTTTGTTGTGGTGGATAGGTTCTCGAAGATGGCACATTTCATACTGTGTCATAAGACCAGCGACGCCACACACATTGCCAATTTGTTTTTCAAAGAGATTGTGCGATTGCATGGATTGCCGAGAAGCATAGTCTCGGATCGGGATACGAAATTCATAGGTCATTTCTGGAGGACGCTATGGAAGAAGCTGGGGAATGACTTGGCATTCAGTTCTGCATACCATCCGTAGACAGATGGACAGATCGAGGTGGTCAATAGAAATATGGGGGATCTATTGAGAAGCCTGGTGACAGAGCATCACACCAGTTGGGAT
This sequence comes from Picea engelmannii, assembly GCA_009831015.1. Classification (NCBI taxonomy): domain Eukaryota; kingdom Viridiplantae; phylum Streptophyta; class Pinopsida; order Pinales; family Pinaceae; genus Picea; species Picea engelmannii. The sequence continues at coordinate 77,491 of ML800291.1, forward strand.
CAAATCCTACCACAGGCAGAGTTCGCGTACAACGATTTGGTGAATCGGAGTACAGGTAAGAGCCCGTTCCAAATTTTGTATGGGACACAGCCGAGGGGAGTTTCTGAACTCAGGGAGTCAGAACAGGCTTCAACTAGCAGCGCGAGAGCAGAAGAATTCGCAGAGGCGATGCAGGAACTTCACATGCAGGTGAAGCAGCGACTGCAGAAATCCAACCAGGAATATAAGTGCAGAGCTGATCAGAGGAAAAGACAACTTCAGTTTGAAGTTGGAGACATGGTTCTGGCGCACCTGAGCAAGGAAAGGTTCCCAAGGGGGACATATAACAAGCTCAAGATGAAGAAGTTCGGGCCATGCCGAGTCCTGAAGAAATTCGGGGAAAATGCATACGAGCTTGAGTTTCCAGAGCGCATCGGGATATCTTCGTTTTTCAATGTTTCAGATTTATACCCGTACCGGGCTGGAGAAGCAGACACTGGAACCAAGGAACCAGTGGTCCAGTGGCAGAAACAATTTCCAGTTGCACAAAAGTCGCATATGGAGTGCATACTAGATAAGCGAGCAGAAAAGAAGACCAGGCGGAAGCAGTATTTTGAATACCTGGTGAAATGGAAGGATCACCCAGTGGAGGATGCCAGCTGGGAAACAGAGGCAGTCATACAGAAGCATGGTCACACCGTGCAAGAGCTCATGGACAAGAGCCATGAAATCTTTTGAGCCGAGGAGTATGATGCAGGAGCATCGCTCACCTATCAAGCGAACCAGCGCGTGGAGCAAAGAGAAGACAGCTAGACAGCGCCAGCATTCAAATTTTGAAACATTGTAATATGGCTGCGCCAAACATTAATGCGTTGATGTGATGAAGCGCACTTGTATATTCTAACGGACCTTGAGCAGATAAGCTCTCATCCTTAGGTAGCTGAGGCATTTATTTAGATTTAATGCAGGTAGATAAAATAATTAAGTCTAGATTAGACAGTTTTACTTTCGAGAGAGAAAATGGAATATAGGCACCCTCCTTTGTATCATTGTAACATTAGAGTAGATGAGAATTCATATTATTCAGAATAGCATCTGTAACATTAGCAGCAGATTAGCATTGAGAGCAAGAAGAGCTGAGCGGAGAGCTTGCGAAGAAATCCCCATGGATAGAGATTGAAGTAATAGGAAAGCTTTGATTCAATTCCATGGCTGTGATTTTTCTTTGTGTGTTGTTGATATTATGTTGTTTCCTACTTGCTTCTTGTTATGCCTTCATTGTATATGCTGCATATGTAATCTCATGGCAGATTAGAAATCTAGGAGAGAGGAGAGAATAGGTTTCAGAGTGTTTTTCTGTTTGAGCCAGGAGATTCCTACATAGAGTGCAGTTGAATTCCTCCGCATAGAGTGCGTGAGGGGCTCTACAGTTAAACTCTTATTCTCCTCTACCGGAATTGTGTTGGGTTATTTGAACCGGGCAGGTGGAGAGCAGGTTGAATTGAAGTCCCAGAGGCGATCCTGGAGAAAGGAAGACAGGAAAGCCTTGATTCAATTCCATGGATGTCTTTATTCTCTGTGTGTTGTTGGCATTATGCCTTTGCATATTTGCTTCTTGTTATACGCTTCTTTCATATGCCTTGTATTTGATTTTATGGAAGAATTGAAATCTGAATGTCGAGTGAATGAGTTTGAATTGTTTTCTCTAAGTGAACCAGAGAATTCCTGCAAGGGTGCAGTTGAATTTGTCCGCAGGAAGGCGTGGCTGCAGGGTTGCTTGGAGGAAGCTTTTATCCTCATCTCAGTCGTGCAAGGTGGGTGCAGGACCAGGAGAAGTTTGAGTAGGAAAAGATTTGAGTAGGAAATTCCTGTGGAGATATGCGAAATCCCGCTGATCGTTGGATCGTGGAAAAGTTGCGCGAAGTTTATTCCTTTGGTGCAGGAGGCAAGGACCAGCGCCATCGCATATCGGCATATCGAGGTTGATGAGTGCAAGAGTTGCATGCACATCGAAATCGCGAGTCACGATTTCCCGATGTAATCGGAACCGTCGATCAGAGCAGGGACAGGTGGCACAAGATCCCATGGAGTCGGCGTTCGATGTTTTCAACCACAAGGAAATATTGCATCACGGATTCGCGATCCGCGAAGTCCCGAAGGTGACGTAGCAGTGTGGGTCCCCGGAAACGAGTGGAGTCCAGGTGGCACAGGATCGGGAAATCGGTACCTCGGACTCAGGGATTGGAAAGGTATATTGTTGACATCGTGAGTGGCGATATCCCGACCCGTTGACCATTGACCATCGGCAATTGGGGTTCGGAGTTTTAGCACACAAGAACAGTGCTGCGAGTCTCGCGATATCGCGAGACCCGATTTCCCGAGATACCTGGCGGGAGATCAACAGGAGTGTCCTATGGGTTGCGAACTTCTGATAAGGGAGTAGAAGAGTCTTAGAACTCTTTGGGCCAGAAAGGAAGAAGGTCCTGGTGTAGGCGATCATGCCTCGTGGGAGGCGGGTTGTGTCACCTTACCTTTCCATGCCATGCCATGTTTTCAATTTTCATGACATGTCTTTCCATTCCATGCCATGCCTTGCCTTGCCTTGCCATGCCATGCCTTTCCATGCCATACCTTGATTTTCAATGCCATGTCATGCCTTGACATGCCATGCCATGCATTTCCTTTCCATTCCTTTCCTTGTCATGTCTTGCCTTGCCAAGCCTTGTCATGCCTTGCCTTTCCTTCACTTTCCATGCCATGCCATGCCATGCATTCACTTTCCATGACATGCCTTGACATTCCATGCCTTGCCATCCCATGCCATGACTTGCCTTGCCATGTCATTCCATGCCTTTCCATGCCATGCCTTTCTTTTCCATGCATTACATGCCTTGCCATACCATGCCATGCATTGCCTTTCCATGCCTTGTCCTACCATGCCTTGCCTTTCCTTCACTTGCCATGCTATTCCTTGCCTTGCTTTTCCTTCACTTGCCATGACATGCCTTTCCATTACATGCCATGCCTTTACATGCCATGCAATGCATTGCCTTTCCATGCCTTGCCTTTCCATCACTTTCCATGCCATGCCTTGCCTTCACTTGCTAGACATGCCTTGTCATTCCATACCATGCCTTGCCTTGCATTGCCATTCCTTGTCATTCCATGCCATGCCTTGCCTTGTCATGCCTTGTCTTTCCATGCCTTTCCATGCCATGTCATGCCTTGACATGCCATGCCATGCATTTCCTTGCCATGCCTTGCCATGCCTTTCCATGCCATGCCTTTCCTTCACTTTCCATGTCATGCCTTGCCTTGATTTTCCTTCACTTTCCATGACATGCCTTGCCTTGCATTGCCATGCCTTGTCATTCCATGCCATGCCTTGCCTTGCCATGCCTTCACTTTCCATTCCATGCCATGCCTTGCCTTACCTTTCCATGCCTTGCCATGCCTTGACTTTCCATTCCATGCCATGTCTTGCCATGCCATGCCTTGCCATTCCATGTCTTGCTTTTCCTTCACTTGTCATGGCATGGATTTCCATTCCATGCCATGCCTTTCCTTGCCTTTCCATGCCATGCTATGCCTTTCCATGCCATCTATTTCCTTTCCATTCCATGCCATACCATACCATGCCACGCCTTGACTTTCCATGCCTTGCCATTCCATGCCTTGCCATACCATGCCTCTCCTTCACTTGCCTTCCCATACCATGTCTTACCATGCCATGTCGTTCCTTGCCATGCCTTTCCATGCCATGCCTTTCCTTTCCATGCCATGCCTTCCCATACCATGCCTTACCATGCCATGCCATACCTTTCCATGCCATGCCTTGTCTTCACTTGCCTTGCCATGTCTAGCCTAACAAGGTGTTAAATTGTTAAACATATGTAATAAGAAATAAGAAAAACCCTAGTGCTAGAGACACTCCAACAAACGATTTTCCAGAGGACAGAATGACAATGAAGGGGCCCCACTAGCTGAAACCCGATGCTCTGGATCCAATGCAATTGACAATTCACCCATCCAAGTACCAGTTCGAGTTTTATCACGATTTGCAACTCACCTCCTCAAGTTATTCATGAACATGTGACCAATTTGGTCCAAGGGCATAAAATCCAAACCAAGTGGAATAACGGAGTTCTGTAAGCTCTCGCAATTCTATTTGGCCAAGGCCCACGTGACTACACTACCCACAAATTCCTGACACAATGTTCTTGAAAATCAACCTCCTCTTCAGAAATTGCACTGTGCCTCATTGAGCAAAACCCTAGTGTCAGAGATACTCAAACAAATGATTTTTCAGAGGACAAAATGACAACGAAGGGGCCCAAATAGTTGAAATGCAATGCTCTAGATCCAATGCAACTAGCGGTTCACCCATCCTAGTCTCAGTTTGAGTTTTATCACGAGTTTCAACTCACCTCCTCAAGCCATTAAGGGACATGTGTCCAATTTGGTCCAGGGGCATAAAATCCAAACCGAGTGGCATAACAAAGTTTTGTAAGCTCCCAAAAGTCTGTTTGGCCAAAGCCCACGTGACCACACTACCCACAAAATGCCTGACACAATGTTCTTGAAAATCGACCTCCTCTTCAAAAATTGCACTATGCCTCATTGAGCAAAACCCTACTGCCGAAGATACTCCAACAAATGGTTTTTTGGAGGGAAAAATGACAACGAAGGGGCCCCACTAGTTTAAACCTGGTGGTCCAGATCCAATACAATAGACGATTCACCAATCCGAGTCATGGTTTGAGTTTTATCGTGAGTTTCAACTCGCCTCCTCAACCCATTAAGGGACATGTGGCCAATTTGGTCCCGGGGCATAAAATCCAAACCGAGTGGCATAACAGAGTTTTGTAATCTCCTGCAAGTTTGTTTGGCCAAGGCCCACGTGAATACACTACCCACAAATGCCCAACACAATGTTCTTGAAAATCGACCTCCTCTTCAGAAATTTGACCATGCCTCATTGAGAAAAACCCTAGTGCCGAAGATACTGCAACAGACGGTTTTCCAGAGGATGGACTGATAGCAGAGGGGCCCCACTAGATGAAACCCAATGCTCCAGATCCAATGCAACTAACAGTTCGTCCATCCGAGTCCTGGTTTGATTTTTACTGTGAGTTGCAACTCGCCTCCTCAAGTTGTTCAAGGACATGTTGGTATGGAAATGCAACATGTTGGTCTAGGTAAATCCTATTAATTATGATAATCCATGTTTGAAAAATATATGATAGCTTAGATATATGAATAAAGAGATCTTGTGTTATAACCTTGATATTTCATGGCAAGTGAATGCAAGGAAAGGCATGTCAAGGAATTATATGGAATGGCATGGCAAGGCATGGTATGGCAAGGAATGGAAAGTCAAGGCATGGCATGGAAAGGAATGGCATGGAAAGGTAACGCATGGCATGGAAAAACATGGCATATAAAGGAAAGACATGGAAAGTAATGGCATGGAAAGGCAAGGCATGACATGGAAAAGCATGGCATGGCATGGTATGGAAAGGCATGGCATGGAAAGGAATGGCATGGTATGGAAAGGCATGTCATGGTATGGAAATGCATGACATGGAAATTAATGGCATGGTATGGAAAGGCATGTCATGGTATGGAAAGGCATGACATGGAAAGTAATGGCATGGTATGGAAAGGCATGGCATGGAAAAGGCATGGCATGGAAAAGGCAAGGCATGGCATGTCATGGCATGGCAAGGCATGATATGGAAAGGCATGGTATGCAAAGACGAGACATGGAAAGTGAAGGAAAGACAAGGCATGGTAAGGCATGGAAATGCATACCATACCATACCATACCAAGGCAAGGTAAGGCAAGGCATACCATGCCATACCATACCATGGCAAGGCAAGGCATACCATACCATACCATACCATACCATGCAAGGCCATGACAAGGAAAGGAATACCATACCATACCATACCATTCAAGGCAAGGCAAGGCATGGAAAGGCAAGGCCATGCAAGGAAAGACAAGGCAATGCAAGGCATGTCATGGCATGGAAAGGAAATGCATGGCATGGCAAGGCGAGGTATGACTTCAATTTCCTTTCCTTCACTTGCATACCATACCATACCATACAATACCATGCCAAGTATACCATAACATATCATACCATACCATTACACCTTTTATTACATTTTGTCATAATTTTCAGCCCTTTGGGGCTTGATGTCTAGAATATTGTAGGGTTGTCATGCGTCATCTTGCATTTCAACATACCATGGAAAGTCAAGGAAAGGCAAGTCAAGGCATACTATACCATACCATACCATACCATGGCAAGGCAAGGCATACCATACCATACCATATCATACCATACCATGCCAAGGATACCATACCATACAATACCATACCATGGCAAGGCAAGGCATACCATACCATGCCATACCATGCAAGGCCATGACAAGGCAAGGCATACCATATCATACCATATCATACCATACCATGCAAGGCAAGGCAAGGCATGGAAATGCAAGGTAAGGCATGGCAAGGAAAGGTATGCCTTCACTTTCATACCATACCATACCATGCCAAGGATACCATAACATACCATACCATACCATTACACCTTTTATTACATTTTTGTCATAATTCTCAGCCCTTTAGGGCTTGATGTCTAGAATATTGTAGGGTTGTCATGTGCCATCTTGCATTTCAGCATACCATGGAAATCCAAGGTAAGGCAAGGAAAGGAAAGACAATGTATACCATACCATACCATGGCAAGGCAAGGCAAGGCATACCATACCATGTCAAGGATACCATACCATACCAAGGCATACCATACCATACCATACCATACCATGGAAAGGCAAGGCATACCATACCATGGAAGGAAAGACAAGGCATGACAAGGCAAGGCAAGGCATGGCAAGGAAAGGCCATGCAAGGAAAGGCAAGGCATGACATGGCATGTAAAGGAAATGTATGCCTTCACTTGCATACCATACCATACCATGCCATGCCAAGGATACCACAACATACCATACCATACATTACAGCTTTTATTACATTTGTGTCATAATTTTCAGCCCTTTAGGGCTTGATGTCTATAATATTGTAGGGCTTTCATGTGTCATGTTGCATTTCAGCATACCATGGCAAGGAAATGCATACCATACCATACCATACCATGCCAAGGATACCATACCATATCATACCATACCATGCCAAGGATACCATACCATACCATACCATGCAAGGAAAGGAAAGGCATACCATACCATACCATACCATGCCAAGGATACCATACCATACCATACCATACCATGCAAGGAAAGGAAAGGCATACCATACCATACCATGGAAAGGAAAGGAATACCATACCATGGCAAGGAAAGGCATACCATGGCAAGGCAAGGAAAGGCATACCATACCATATCATGCATGGCTTGGCAAGGCATGACAATGGCATGGCATGGCAAGGCATGGAAATGCCATGGAAAGGAATGGAAATGGCATGTCAATGGCATGGAAATAGCACACCAATGGCATGACATGGAAATGCATGACAATGGCATGGAAATGGCATGGCATGGCAATGGCATGGCATGGCATGGATTGGAAAGGCATGGAAATGGCATGCTAAGGCATGGAAATGGCATGGCAAGGCATGGAAATGGCATGACAAGGAAAGGCAATGCAAGACATGGCATGACATGACATGCACAGGAAAGGCATGGCATGGCATGGCATGGCATGGCAAGGCAAGCCAAGGAAAGGCAATACAAGGACAAATATAAAAACCATTAAAACACGTAATCATTATTTGAAAGGGGGCTAAAAATGCAAGCTTAAACTAGGGTTTAGATAAGAAATGTTGGCTGAAATGCAATATGACACATGACAACAATACAATATTCAAGACATCAAGCCCTAGAGGGCTGAAAATTATGATAGAAATGTAATAAAAGGTGTCAAGGTGTATTCCAAGGGTTTAATTGTGAAGCATGGCAATGGTACGACATGACAATGGCATGACAATGCTTCTTTCTTTGTTATTCTTGTTTCATTACAATCCACATTTTGATTTGACTTTTTCCTTGCATAATTTTATGGAACGTTATATTTATTGTTATATAAGTTAAAATGGGAAACTACATGACAATACATGAGAAACTACATGACAATGGCATGACATGGTAATGGCAATGGCATTCTATGGCATGGCTTGTCAAGGCATGGAAATTGCATGGCATGGAAAGGGATGGCAATGGCATGTCATGGCATGTCATGGCATGGCTTGGCAATGACACGACAATGGCATGGCATGGAAAGGCATGACAATGGCATGGAGATGGCATGGCATGGCATGGCATGGCTTGGCAAGGAATGCCAATGGCATGGAAATGGCATACCATGGAGTGACTTGGCAAGGCATGACAATGACATGGCATGGAAATGGCATGGCATCAACGTGTTTGTGGGATTGGGTTTGGGAGGGTCCTTTGTCTTCTTGTGTGCTCTAACCCAAAAATTGGGTAGGAGTGTGCAATAAACTCTAATAGATGGTGAAGGGAAAATAATAATGGTTTCAAGTCTCCCTGAAGGAATTTTAGTAGCATAGCATTAATTTCTATGGTGTGTCAATAAATGTAACCTCAAAACCTTTATTTGTAGGTGAAAAATGATACCCATTATAAGATCTAGTTTCCATGTGAACTCTCTCATTCTATTGATCAAAATCAAGAATTATAGTGGACATCATGGAACACTGAATAAATGCTATTAATAATTGATGGGTTTAACAAAATTTACATATACCCACTACACAAGCTAAACAAACATGAGTGCATTGATGAGTCATTGACTAGTCTTTTTAGAATTTATGAAGGGTTACACATAATCAAATGATTTTGTATATGTAATGCATAGAAAAAACAGAATAATGTGTGTGCCCTAGAAATTGGTCAAATTATGGATTGAATCAACTAAGAAGCTAACAACTAGGCTTCTCAAAGGAATGTCAAGGGAAGACTAGGGTCAAGGTTTTGTCCTAAGGAGACTAGGAATACTAGGACTTATACCTACATGAGGAAAGAAACACTTTTATCATGTAGCTCTGATAAGAAAAGAAGTTAGGGTTTTGTGGCATTGTAAAATCCTAGTGCTACCTAATGTGCTTGTTATCGAGAAGATAGAGGGAGTTGATCTTGTACAAGTGTGGGATACAAATGCAGGTTCCAAAAAGGACTTAACATTGTGTATGCTACATTGTTGATGATCTCTAATGGAGTGAGCTATTGGTTAATGTTATCTTACGGTTTCCATCGCTAGGGTTTGAAGAGCTTGACTTCTAACAACCCCTAATAAGATATTGGTAGGTGCATGCACTTCATATTCTAAATATATACAAAGTGTTTGGGTTGTCCAAATGTTGTGTACTTGCATAATTGAATTTTAGCTTATGTCATCTTCATAATTGAGTAATTATAGTACTAGTTATGGAGGTTAATTTGACATAACATTGAGATGAGATTGTTAAGTAATTTCAAATTATGTAGAAGATAAATTAGAAAATTTATTTCTATAATAAATTATTGTAATATGTCATTTTTTAGGTCACAATATTTTCAAGTGACCACTGTGGATTATCATTGGATTTAGATGGAGATAATTCAAGAGGTAGTCCATGCATTGTTGGTTGTGAGTTAGAATATGGATATCCACAACATTCATGCAAATAATTCAAAAGGAATGATATATGGATGACGTAGAGATACATGGATGATTAGCAAACAATGCTACTTGAGAAACATTAATTGGTTATGGATTTAGAACTTAGCAATATTTTCCACCATAAGATATCCGTTAATGCGTAAAGTAAGTATTTATAATCACTTTAGAAAAAAATCAAGGGATTAATACACATGAAATTCATACATTCATCAACATAAAATGTAGAAATAATGAGATTCATAAAAAACATGCCATGAAATATATATATATATATATATATATATATATATATATATATATATATTCAACAACGTCTAAATTGTTCATTTTTTACAAAATGACAACTCGTGGCCAATATACAAAGTCACAAAAAGTACCCTAACATAAAAAAAAAACATCCATATCGTGGCCTAGATACAAAATGGCAGTAGTTGGTCAATCATTGACCATTGCCACCCTCACCACCCTCAGAAGAATCCTAGAAATCAATCTTTCTTCTCTTGCTCGAGGAAACACCTCGAGAGGTTCTAGGCCTGGGTGTGCTTCAATGATCTAGAGACTGCACAAAGAATAAACATTGCTATAAGTTTTTTTCCTCAATGAATTAATAAACATGCAAAACGATGCTTTGTAATTTAACCTAAGACAAATCACCGCATATGCTACTGTCATTCGTGAGGGTGTTACCATCCTCCACGACCCCAGTCTCTCTGCGATTAAGTCAAGAAAATTAAACAAATATGCATAAAATCAAATTTATGAAACACAAAAATTATCATCAATGCATTATCTCACCGTGAATATCTCATGCCTCGATGGAGATTCACTGGTAGATGGAGCACTAGGTTGTACAACTTGCTCCGAGACAACCTCTACCATGGTAGTCTCGGTCGATGGGTCTAATGAAAATGTTGGGGGTGGGCTGCGATGGTCACCCTCAGGCTGTACCAGTGATTGCAACTCCCTAGGCATGGAAGAAGGTAACCCAGAAGCAACGCCCAGGTGCCCATGGAGTGCAAAAGTACTATAGCTAGCAGATATATCTACAAGCTGCATACATATTAATAAAATTGAACTATTAGTACCAACTAGTAAAATTCAAAAACATAAACACAAACAATTTCAGAATTATAGGATATTTAACTGTACATATGAGACATGTGACGCAGGTGACTTGTCCATCCTAGATGGACATTCCTCGACATCGCCTACTCCCAAATTCTATAGAAATACAAGAACATTAAAAATTTGAGTATGCCATAAAATAAAGAAATGACTAAGGTAAATTTATCATATGTGACACATACCTAAGTATGAGGTGCACCCAATGAACATGCAACCTCTATTGTTGCATCAGTCTTGGGGCTAGGCATTGATGCATCCATCGACATAGAGGGTCTACTACTAGGACGTAACAACTGCAAAACAACATACAATGAAATATCAATATAAATAAACATAATACAAAATAAATATACAACAATAAAGAACATAAAGAGGGTTACAATACTAACCTCCTCCATGAAGCTATACTGTCCATTGGGCTCTATAGACCCATAACATGTCTTCTAGTAGCTCGAGCATCTATGAGGTTCACATAGATGGTTGCTATGTCCATGTTCCCTCTCCTCATTGTAATCTGTCGTGCATGTTGAACCTCCAACCCCTCTATCAATGTCACAAGCAGGCATCTCTTGCCCAGATAGTGCAACAAATCTACTGTGTTGCACTAGGCCACGAGTCAATAATGAAATGGTTAGCTTTACCTGTTTCAATCTCTCTGCAATAGGAGGATGATGGGTAGGGGGTCAGGCCTTCTCCTAGGGGGATGGGGACCTAACATGGGGTTGCGCCTGGCATGCTCTCAGTCCAATGCGGACCCTATACCCACCCCCTGAAATTCTCCATTGTCAAAGAAGTTGACATGCTTACCCATAATTTTCTCATAAAATATAAGGGCACCTCCCTGTTATTGCATGGAGGTTTATCAAAAACCATATACCACCTATCCATCCAATTTTAACTAATATGGGTATGGATGCACCAGTCAATGGAGATGCATTTCTTGTCTAGTTCTAGGATCCATAAAAATAGACAATATTTGTGGTTTTGAAATGCTCAACTCTTTCACTTGGTTTTTGTCCAAACCAGTGTTGCAATACTCATACATTCTTACCCTATAATCATAAATAGAGGTCAATTTCCCTTGGGAAATTGCAATGGAATTCACAATGATTTCCAAAGAAGTGGCCAAGGAGACTCTTCTAGGCTCTATAGTGTCCCTTAATTGTTCCTCAAGGGTTCTTAATATAGCCAACCCGTCATCAATTTGAGTGTTTACATTGGGTGGTTGTGGTGGGTTGGGGTTTTGATCTTCTTTGTTTTTTTCTGAGTGGTTTACGTTGTCTCGGGGTTCCATTATATTATATATGCTACAATTTAAAATCCATGGCATATAAATTAGGTTGGTTTTTTAATTAAAATTACTTTTTTTTTTTTTTTGGTCCTTGGAAGAAAAAAATAAATTGGAAATGACTAAATTGAGTTAAAATATGATAAATTAAACATACCTAGACACAATCCTCCTTCTTTATCTCCTCTCTAACTCCTCAATTCACTTAATAAGTGTAGAAACATGAAAGCGGTTTGTGCACAATGACCACAAATCGCGTTCGCAACCTCTTTTAGAAAATATCAGTAGGAACGTGCACGTGTTCTTTCCACCAAACCTATATTGCATGCCTCATGGAGGTTTGGCTGCCTCCAAACCTAAGGCTTTAGGAACGCATGTGTGTTCCTAAGAACACGCACATGTTCTTTTGAGCGCACGTTCTTACTGCATGGCTTGCCACTTTTTCGACCATGAACTTCTTGCACTTACCCTGACACACATGCACTCCTTGATATCAATTGATCCTATAGACAAATACCATGGCCTAAGACTCTAATTATTGGCCTTAATCCATGGAAAAACCATTGAGAACAATCCACAACGTGATAAACCTCAAAATGGTCACAATATCCCACTTGTGAGCCATATATTCTCTATGCAAGGCTAGTGTGGTGGCCTTTGGTCCCACACATGGTTTGAGATACCCATTAACAAATGATGTTTCCTTTGGACCCGTCTATGGATTGAGAGACTCATTAACAAATGGTGTGGCCTAATATCTTGGCATTTTGTTTTGGACTAGGGATTATGTCTATAGAAGCATCCATGGAGTGCTAAACCTAAAAATGGACATGATATACCACTTACAAGAAAAAGTATTTCATATGCAAGGTTTGTGTGATGGCCTTTAGCCTTGTGCATGGCCCATCAATCCCATAGAAAAATGTTATGGCTTAATACCCTATTCGTTTTCCCTGGACCATGGCCTGGACCTTGAGAACCATCCATGGTGCATTAAACCTTGAAATGGACATAATAACTCTATTGCAAGAAAAATGTTCTTTATGCGGGGTTTGTGTAGTGGCCTTGGTCCCTGTGCATGGCTCATCATCCTTGTAGAAAAATTTTATGGAATAAGACCTTTGATTTAGGGCTTGGACCATGATTTGGGCCTTGAGAACAATCTATGGTCTACTAAACCTCAAAATGGGTACAATATTTCACTTATAGGACAAAGATTCCTTGTGCAGGGTTTGTGTGGTGGCTTTAGGCCCATGCATGACTCGTCAATGGCTTCAAACCCTAGCTTTTGGACCTTAATCATGGCCTAGGCCTCAAAATCCACCCATGGTGTTTTAAACCTCAAAATTCCCACAATATCTTGCTCATAAACCAAAGATCCATTATCCAAAGCTTGTGTGGTGGTGTTTGAACCGATGCATAGAAAACCAACCCTACATATAAATTTTCTAACCTAAAACCCATATTAACTCTGCATTTATCATGCGTTGAGAGTGATCAAATCGTCTTATTGAAATATTTTACTTAATGTGGGACATTGGAATACTTTATTTATGGCTGATATTGAAATGTTTTTTTTGTTAAATTAATATTTTTATAAATGCCATATATCAACTCCATGTTGAGCACATAATGAATTAACATCTTCCTCATAATGGACTATAAAAAAAACACCTTTAGACGCAAAAACCATAAATTTTTCTATAAACCATGTCTTAAGACTTGAGAACAATTATTTTTAACTCGATCCGTGGCCATGATATCATCTTGAATCATGATAGTCATCCTTTTTATGAAATTGTACCCTTAATTAATCTCATTATTAAGTTAAAAAAATGCAATATATTTTCAAATCCCTAGAGTGCTTTAAATTTGTATCATGATTTGAACCTCTAGCATGATTTAAACCTTTAGGGTGAATTTTTAGAATGCAACGTGGAGGGACAACATGGAACATAATGTTATGGTTTTTTATGTTTGATATTTCCGAACTCATTTAAATGTATTTTTATATCCATGTATTAGGGAATAATTCTAGTGTTATTAGTCCTTGCTGAAGGCTAGGGTACTATCTCAATAAGTTCATCATTGAATTTATATTACTTTCTCCTTGACTTTTTATATTTTCTTTATATACAAAGTTTTGCATAATAGTTTAGATTTTTTTTGATTAACTAAAACACTTAATTTTTATTTATTTCAATTTATATTGGCTATTGAATTTGAGGTCTTATTGCAACATTGGCTATAGATTTCTTGGGAGTGAAAATAATCAAATCTTATATTAAAGACAAGATAAAAAAAAAATCATATTGTGTGTAATATTTTGTTATAGTTTTTCTTTGATTGTTGGTAATCTAATAGATACTTAAATAAATATCTAGAACATTTATCATCCCCATTGTTCCTATTCACCACTTTTCACTACCTTTCACCGTCTTTGCTATTCATGGCCACCACCGCCATAGCTATTCATTGCTAATCATGTTTATCATCTTATACCTTTCCAATTTCATTGTCTAGCTTTGAGGACGTTTACATTCAAGCTTATGATTATCAATTTTGTTGAATTCATGGAGGATGCTTACATTCAAGCTTATTATTACTAGCTTCATTGAATCTGTGGAGGTAAAGTGGGATGTTCTTGTGTTTCTAGTAATTATAGAATTACAAAGAATTTCAAGTTTACAAGTTACTTGTTTTATATTCAAGTCACATCTCCAATTTGTTTTTGGTATTTTCGAATTATAGGTTTTCAAGTTACTTCTTGCATATTCAATTTGTATCTCTAGACTAATTTGTTTTTTTTTTTCAAATATGGGGCTCTAACGTCTCATGCACCTGTAGTAGAAATTGCAAATCAAATTCAGATATGTTTTTGCATTGGATACTATAATCAATCTAGAATTTATATTACAAAAAAAAATACAAAGGGAATGTGGTGTATGTATGTACGCAAATTTTTCATTTTACTTTGTATTATCCAAAAAAAACAACTTGGATTTCAATTACACTAAAATAATCATGTTACAAAAACAAACCAATTATTTTCAAAATTTTAGAGAGTGCCAACCTCCATCTAAATAAAGAAATTCAAAACAAAAATACAAATCCCATCCATGGTAAGAAATTAATCCCTAGCAGTTCCAACATCAAGAAAGAATCCAACTATTTCAAAGTTTCACAAAGTTCCAACCTCATAGGATGAGTTTGTTGAGTGAGTATTGGGATGACAGTTCCAAGGCTAGCCAGGAAATGCAAACCACCATATATACTTTAGTAATGAAAATTGAAATAAAAACTAACTATGCTAACCTACATTTTCTACAATTCTATTAGTTCGATGGATGAGATCACTTAGAGTCATTATAGGTATGAATAGTGTGAAACCATAGGAGATGAAAACATAAACAAATAATCATATATAATCTAGTCACAAACAATGTGAAGGAAGAAATTTCTCACTCTAACTCCTCTAGAAATAGCAAGGCTAGGGGTTTTTAAGGAATAACTTATAGAAAGGTACCTAGCTTATCAATCGTTGGTAGAGACTCAAAGGAACTAGGCTAGGTGTCAATTACATGATGTTATTTACAAGAAGGATATGATATATATAAAAACAAGGGAAATAACTGCAAAGTAGCTAGTCTCTACCTAGTTCAATAAAATTATAGTTTAGTTTATTGTTGCAAACTAAACTATTAATAGTTATAGTTTAGTTCATTATTTATAAATATATTAAATTTTAATATAAGTTTATAGCTCAATGGTTTAGTGAGACCAATGAGGTATTATTCTATTTTCAGAGAGGATTCACTTCTTCCCTCTCGATTAAAGGCAGAAAGAGAAAGAAAGAATTAATACAAGTGAGACAAACAATTTCACCTGTTAAGAGAAAGCAATGGCTAAGGTGGAGGGTGTAAATAATGGAGGGCATAGATATTAGATATTTAATGGATGACAATTCAAATAATTTCAGTTGATATATAAAGAGGAAAACATTAATGAAAATTTATTTTGAATGATTTACTTATCACATTTTTCATGATTAAGTTGGGTACATATACAATATTCATAAAAATGGTAAACATGATTAATAAAATCATGCCAATTTTAGCAAAATCATGATCGATTATTCATATTAATAACTTTATATCTCTCATTATATTTAGATAGACACAACATGAGTCTCGTCAAATTAATTCATCATGACTCATGATGGAACCAGAGAAACCAAAGCTATATTTTTTATGATACCTGATATAACCGAGGGAAGAAAACAAGAGATTGGAATGGAATCTGCATGTGGGAAAGCCTATCCTCTATGTAGGATGTGGGTTAAATTTGCAATGACCCTCAAGCTCCAAGTATGGAATGAACTGAAAGTATCGTGGAGGAAAACATTTCACAAAAGTGTATAACGACATCACCAAGTGTTCTCATTTTTTAAACCTATACCCATTTCAATTTTCATGCAACTTAGCTATAAAAGTTTCACATTACAACAAGAGATCTATAAAGATTTTTCTCTTGATTTTTTTAGTACATAGTGTAAGTGAGTTCTTTGAACTTTCAAAAAACCCAATAAAGCTTCCTATAGTAAATACAAACGAAAACAAGTGAGTTCTTTGAAATTTCATGAAACCCAATAAAGCTTCCTATAGTAACTACCAACAAAAACCCACAACGAAATTTGATGAATCACTATTAGAAGGCTTCATTACTCAAAATCACTTGGAATGTCAATAATGCTTTGACTAGTTTGGGACAACCAAGTTAGGGAATCTAATAGTTGAGGGTGAGGTGCATTGCCACTTGAAAAGGGATCATCATTTCCATTTAAAACAGAGTGATTAACCACGTAAGGAGACCTTTCTCCTCAATCCATCATCCCTTCCAACATTGTGTAAGAACATGATCATGGATCATTCCATGTTGACATGATGTTAAAGGGAAAACAATTGTATTTTAGCTTCTTTAACATTCTCTTGTAGAATCCTAATGAAAGAGATTGTACAATTAATTCTCTTATTAATTGTACAAAGTTGTATCTCTTTGTACAAGAATCCAATATTTCATTCCAAGACAAAGCATATATGTCTTACTTATCACTTCGTTCGGGAGAAAGTTCATGATGGAGAGATCTAGATGTACTAGAGGAGAAAGCTCATGATGGAGAGATCTAGATGCACTAAGTGCATATGTAAGGAATGGTAACAAACATATAGACAAAATCATTTCCCCAGGAAAAGTTTTGGTATCATCAAGGACAATTGGGATTAGCAAAACTCTCATCTGAAAGGGAAGTGTTTGAAATAAAGTAGACTTCGAGTTCCAAAATATTTCGACATATGGCAACAAAGCACTTTTGGCATGTAATAGGTATGTGTATATAATTATTGACAACATGTAACTATGTTCTGAATGTAATTAATTGCATGTAATCATTATACAATTTTTTTGTATGAAGATGAAATTTGTAGGGCAATTCAGTGTTTTTTTTTTTTCAATGT
>ML800291.1:111037-121085 GCA_009831015.1 Picea engelmannii
CATTGATGTCAACCCTTGAAGAAAGTCTGGTAGCGAATTCTGGTAGCACAAAGGTTTGGGTAATGGACCCAAGGTTGTTTCATGTATAATGGTATGAGTTTTAATATATTTGAAAGTAATACTATTCTATATGGATAGTACATTTCATTCCATTTCCGATGGTATGTGGAACGCTACTTAACTCCTCACAGTTAGAGAGTTATGGCCATGAGAAGTTGGAGAACCCAGGTTTGGGTAATGGACCCAAGTTTGTTTTATGCATAATGGTATGAGTTTTGATATATTTGCAGGTAAGACTATTTTATATGGATAGTACATGTCATGCCATTTCTGGTGGTATATGGAATGTCACATAAATCCTCACGGTTTGAGAGTTATGGCCTTACGAAGTTCGAAGACCCTCATATGTCATCTAGAAGCCCCAAAAGGTCAAAGTAGTCAAAGTGGTTTAAGAGATTTTAGAAGGTAAATAATAAAGTGAAGTGATGAGTGTACTATAATTCAAAGTGAATACAAAATAAATTATTTAAATAATAAATTTAATGGAGAAATTAGAAGTGGGTTAACCCTAAAATAAGGAAAGTGGGCAAAGTGACCTAGAAGATGCTTCTAAGGAAGCTACTTGGAGAGTATAAATAAGAGGCAATGATCTCTCATTTTATATCACACTTGAGAATATTGAATATATATAGGTGACTAAGGTAACCAAAGGATATCTAAGTTGAATTTCAGAGGGAAGGTGAAGAAAAGAAGGCCGGAATTCAAGGGAGGATAAATTCTTTTGATGATGCTTTCTAAGGTATGTTATTTACAGGTCATCTCACCATTTTCGCAATAATTTTTTTTATAGAATGATTCAGACCGTGAAACGGATATGCCATTGAGAAAACATATCCAAGTATCTGTGGTAAAAATGTTAGCTTGTGGTTCGTTGTATTTTTGGAGTTACACTTCGTGGAAAATAGGGTTTGTGGCTAGTCTTGAAACTAGTCTAAAACATGTGTTTTGGGTAAAAACGTCATAACTTTTTCATAACAGATACAAATTTAGTAATACCAAATGTTTTGGTTACAATATATTTTTTAGTATTCTGTGTAACATTTTCAGATCGATTCAACAAATATTCCGTGTGGTGCACGCTCTACAAGGTCGCTCTCTAGAATAAGCCAAAATTTAGCAAGGTATGCCATTTTTGCTATAACTCCTTTTTTAAGAGGTTCCAAGTAGTGACACCTTGAGAAATTTCATAAAACAAACTAAAGAACATTGTGTACTATTTTCATATATTTATTCATTACAGGTAAATAGTTATAATTATTTCAAGTTAGGGTTGTTGACTAATCCCAAACTAGTCATGTGAGACTAAAGAAGAGTTTGATGAAAATGCTAGTCTCTTGTTGTGAAAGTTAAGGAAATTTTGTGGGTATGTGATCATATACACCAGGTATATTACAGAGTTACAAATCATATTTGGATGATGAAATTGATGAGGGCTTTTGGTTAAGGTACATGTTGGGTACATGGTTGAAACGAGTAGTTAATGAGTTGGCACATACATGAGGTGTATAGTTGATGATGTTGGTACATATTAATGAGTAGTTGAAACATGATTGGTACATGCTTGGTACATGGTTGGATGCACTTGTTTATGATACAGGTTGTTTGAGACAGGTTGGTGCATGGTCAATGCACTTGTTTATGGTACAGGTTGATTACAGGTTGTTTGGGATAGGTTGGTGCATGGTTGATGCACTTGTTTATAGTACAGGTTGAGGTACAGGTTGATGCATGGTTCAGGTTTATTCGTACAATTTTACAACGGTATATATCACAATGATAGTGTGACAGTGGTTCCATCATTCTACTTCTACTTCAGGGCGGTTGGATGGGGCAAGACAGGTGGTTGTAGCCACCTTCCGATTGTAGTCGGAGAACATAGGGGGTTGTAGCCTCCTTCTGGTTGTAGCTAGAGAATAGGGGAGTTGGAGATTCCCTCAGGTTGTAGCTTGAGAAACAAGGGGGTTGGAGCCTCCTTCCAGTTGCAGCTAGAAAACAAAGGAAGTTGGTGCTTCCAATGAATGTAATTCTTCAAGACATATAAGAAAAAACATTATGTGGTTTTCTCCCGCTTTGGGTTTCCACGTAAAACATTGGTGTACTGTGTATGTGTATGATTGTTCATTTGTTCATTGCTTATTTACTCTACAGTTATTGGATGATAATGCTACATTGATATAACACTTGGATTATATGGTTGTATTGGATTATATGGATTATATTGGATGATGAGAAGGTTCCTTCAGAAATCAGTTTAACCACTGAAAGGTAGATCATGGAGAGAAACAACTTGTATAAAAATGGAATACCACAATTCAATGGACAAAAGTATGCATTTTGAAGCACAAGGATGAAAACATATATACATGCACATGGATTTGAAATTTGGCAATCAATTGTAGATGGACACACAACACCAACAATTCCGCCAACAAATGACAAAGCAATGAAACTTGGTCAGAATAATTCCAAATCCAAAAATGCACTTTTGAATGGTCTTAGTGAAACGATATTCACCAAAGTTGCCCATTGTAAATCCGCTAAAGAGATTTGGGACAAAATTCAAAATATTTATGAAGGAGATTTAAAAGTCAAAGCTTCAAACTTACAGAGGTCAGTTCGAACAGCTTAAGATGAAGGAAGATGAGAATATTGCAGCTTACTTTTTACGAGTTGATGAAACAGTAAATGCAATCATAGGATTGGGAGAAGAAATCAAAGAATCTGTAATTGTTCAAAAAATACTAAGATCTCTTCCTATGAGATTTGACCCTAAGATATCAACACTAGAAGAAAGATCAGATCTAAACTCAATAAGCATGGACGAATTACATGGAATCTTCACAACATATGAAATGAGAACTGAACAGAAAAATCCAAATATAAAATAAGCAGCCTTCAAAGCATCCAAAAAGTCAAAGCAAAAGGGAAGGAAAAAATAAGAACATAACAACAACAGTGATGTCTTGGAATATGATGAAGAAGTGGCCAACTTTGTCAAAAGACTAAACAAGGGAACCGACGGTAGGTATAGAGGTAAGATTCCTTTCATTTGTTTTAATTGTGATGGTATTGGTCATTTTGCTAACAAATTTCCTTATAAGAAAAGGATAAATGATGAAGGTTACTCAAAATGAAAACAAACATATAAAGGCAAAAGAACCACAAATAGAGTTTTCAAGAAAATCTTACGCACCAAAGAAGACATCTCATCATCAAATGAAGATGAAGTCAATGACAGTGAGACAAAAAGAGTTTTATTCATGGCAGTAGAAGACTCCGATAAAGAAGACTCCAAAGAAGAATATGAAGAAGTCAAAGAAGAAATTGAAGAGGCAGAAGTTGACTACCGAGAGGAATTAATGTGTGACATAGAAGTTATCAGAAGAGAAAAGAAGAAAAACAAGAAACTACAAGAAGAACTAGACAAGAAAGAAGACACTCAAGAACTAGAACAAATGATCACAAATTTGAAGGTTCAAATAAAAGAAGATAAAATAATTGAAGAAGCACTCAAAGAACAACTAGAAGAAAAAGACAAGATCATTTGAAATTTGGAAGTAAAGATTTTCACATTAAGAAAGGATCTTCAAAAGAAAAATATGCAGAACAACTCAAAATTTTTGGATGACATTATCAACAGTAAAAAATCTCATCATGACAAGTCCGGACTTGGATACAATCAGACAGAAAAAAGATCAAGCTCCAAAACAACAGAGCAAGAAACAAATCCAAAAATATTTGCAGAAACAATCAAGGGGGATAGGAAGATCTACAAGAAAGATTACAGGGACACTCCTCCACCGAGAAGATTTAGATTTTAGAATCAACAACCAACAGATAGGCCTCAGGAAGAATAAGAATTCATAAGAGTACATCCTTTCAGAATATATTCAACTCCCAGGTATCAAAATATATTTTTTGGTTTATGTTATGCATGTAATAATTTTGGACATAAAGCTGTGAATTGCAGAGCTAACAACAAGAACAAAAACAACTTTGAAAGTCATACACAAAAGGGTTATTCAAGAAGGCCTAGTGAAACATAGAGAAGAAGTTACAATAGGTTTGAATCTTGGAGCACTAAAGTGGAATGTTACAAATGTAACAATTTTGGACACATGGCCAAAGATTGGAGAATGACAGTCCCTCCTAGAGAACCACAAAAAAATAACAACAATCACAGACAGGAACCTCAGAAAAGGACATGGATAAGAAAGCATGATCAATATAACAATGAAGAATGCACATTCTCTCTACAATCTAAGCAGAAGAAACGTGGTTGGTATGTTGACAGTGGGTGTTCAAAACACATGACATGTGATAGAGACAATTTTCTTACATTACGAAAGGAAAGAGATGGATCAGTCTCCTTCAGAAATGATGATTCAACCAAAACCATTGGAAAAGACACAGTCAGAATTGGGAACAAGAATACAAAGGCAGAAAATGTTCTACTAGTAGAAGATATGAAACATAATCTTCTAAGTGTGAGTCAAATGTGTGACCAAGGTCATAAAGTTACTTTCGATTCACAAAAGTGTGAGATAAAAAAATAAGGTTCAGGAAAATTGTTTGCTACAACTGCGAGAACTTCAAGGAACATATATGTGTTAAGTGAAATTGGAAATGAAAAGTGTTATCTAGGAAAGGAAGATGAAAGTTGGCTATGGCATAGAAGAATGAGTCACATACATTTTGATAACCTTGCCAAAGTTAGCAAAAGATAAGCAGTCAGAGAAATGCCCCAGATCACGAAACCAACCAACACTTTATGCAAGCATTGTCAACAAGGAAAGCAAACAAAGACCAGGTTCAAATCAAAGGAATATTAAACGACAAGACCACTGGAAATTGTGCATACTGATCTAGTTGGACCAACTACAACAAAGGGCTTAAAATGTGAGAAATACTTTATGTTATTAGTTGATGATTATACAAGAATGACCACAGTCTTCTTTCTCAAGAATAAGTCAGAAGCGTTTGAAAACTTCAAGATCTACAAGGAAATGGTTGAAAATGAAATGGATTAAAAAATCAAATGATTGAGATCTGATAATGGAGGAGATTTCACTTCAAAGGAATTTATGGACTACTGCAACAGTGATGGAATAAAAAGGCAATTCTTCATTGCTAGGACACCTCAATAGAATGGAGTTGTTGAAAGAAAGAACGAGACAATATAAGAAATGGCTCGAACAATGCTAATGGATTCCAAATTGACAGATATTTTTTGGACACAGGAAGTGCATACAATAGTTCACATTCAAAACATAGTAATGCTCAGAAAAAACATTGAAAAAATTCCTTACAAGCTATGGAAATGAAGACCAACAAATGTAAAACACTTCAAAGTTTTTGGAAGAAAATGCTACATCAAAAGAGAAGATGGCAGAATGAGAAAGTTTGACTCTCGTATGGACAAATGAGTACTTGTTGGTTACTCAAGTACAAGAAAAGCATACAAGTGTTACAACCTGAGATTGAACAAAGTGGTGGAAATCATCAACATACCAATTGATTAAACATGTAGACAAGAATTAAAGGAAGAAGAAAATGAATCAATGGAACAAATTTACGAAGAAGAAACAAAAGATGAAAAAGAAGGGGAAGACGAAGAGGATCTGACAAAAACAGAAGAGAAAGTTCAACAAGTAACTCCAAAAACACCTAGCATACGAGTACAGAAAAATCATCCTTCAGATCAGATTATCTAAAACAAAGACATAGGAGTTGAGACTAGAAGAAGAATCTGTTCACCAGAACAAACACACCTAGCACTCACATCTACGATTGAACCAACCTATTTTGAAGAGGCCAACAAGGATGAATTTTGGAACAAGGCCATCGATGAAGAATTGGATCAAATAGAGAAAAATGACACTTGGGAATTGGTTCCAAGACCAAAGGATAAGAATGTGATCAACAAAAAGTGGGTATACATGAATAAATTGAATGAATATGGATAGGTTACAAGTAACAAAGATATATTGGTATGTAAAGGATATGCACAGGTTGAAGGAATCGACTTTGAAGAGACATTTGCCCCAGTTTCCAGAATGGAAGCAATCAGATTGATTTTACCTTATGCATCCTCCAAAAATATTAAAGTGTATCAGACGGATGTAAAATCAACTTTTCTGAATGGGGAATTTGAATAAGAAGTCTAAATTGAACAACCAGAATGATTTCAGTTGTCAGAGAACGCAGATTATGTGTGTAAATTAAAGAAGACCTTGTATGGTCTAAAACAGGCTCCTAGAGCATGGTACTCTAGACTGAATAAATATCTATAGCAGGTAGGGTTCAGAAAAGGAAGTGCATACAACAAACTCTACATCAAGGTAAGTCAAGATAGTATTTTATTAATTGAAGTTTATGTTGATGATATTATTTTTGGTAGTGATGATGACAGGTTAAGCCATAAATTTGCAAAGGATATGCAGAATGAATTTGAAATGTCATTACTTGGAGAACTATCTTTTTTTTTGGGACTTCAGATACGTCAAAGAAACCAAGGAATTTTTATTGCTCAAACCAATTATATTAGAGAAATTCTAAAGAGGTTCGGAATGGAAGATTGCAAACCACTTATCACTCCCATGCAAACTAGTTGCAAGTTGATAAAAGATGATGATTCAAAGTCTACAGATAAGAGGCAATATAGGTCAATGATTGGTAGCCTACTATATGTGATAGGATCTAGACTAGATGTAATGGAGGCAGTTGGACAGGTTTCACGAGTTCAAGTAGCACCAAAAGAATCACATATATTAGCAGTGAAGATGATTTTCAGATATCTCAAAGGAACATAAGAGTTTGGATTATGGTATCCAAAAGGAAAGGATCTATCACTTATTGCCTACACAAACGCAAATTGGGCAGGTTGTATTGATGACCTATGAAGCACCAGTGGAGACGCGTTCTACTTGGGTTAGTGTTTAGTATCATGGCTAAGAAAGAAACAATCATCGATATCTCTATCTACAGCCGAGGTAGAGTATATTACAACAACAACATGTTGTACACAGGTTCTATGGATGAAACAAACTCTAAAAGATATACAGGTTGAGTATGATGAGCCCATTCCCATCTATTGTAATAATACAAGCGTCATCAGTATCTCAAAGAACCCGGTGATGCACTCCAAGACGAAGCACATTCCAATCAAGAATCACTTTCTATGGGAACAGGTTACTGAAAAGAACATCAGAGTTGAGTATGTGGGCACAAAAGAACAAGTGGAAGACATCTTTACAAAACTTCTTCCATGAGAATCCTTTAAGTATCTTCGTCGGAGACTCAGAGTTATTTCTACTCCAAAATGAATGCTTTTGAATGCTTATCTTATATGTCTCAGATGTACACGAGGAAGCACCATAAAGAGGATAGTTCAAGTTGGGAGATCAGACAGTTCAATTAGGGAGAGTATCCCTAGATGGAAAGATACATTTTCCATTGATGACAAAGGGGTAGAGATTTATCAGATGCAGAGGACAGAGACATGACTCCAGGGGGAACAATGGTCACAAAGATGCAGAGGACAGAGGCATGGTTCCAGGGGGAGCATGAGTGATATGAATTCAATATTGCATGATATGATTTCAGTATTTCATCAGAGTGTTTCCATCAATTCCAAAGGGGGATATTATTGATTAAGGTTGGTTGTCATTGGTGTCAATCCTTGAAGAAAGTCTGGTAGCGAATTCTGGTAGCACAAAGTTTTGGGTAATGGACCCAAGGATGTTTTATGTATAATGGTATGATTTTTAATATATTTGAAGGTAATACTATTCTATATGGATAGTACATGTCATTCCATTTCCGGTTGTATGTGGAACGTCACATAACTCCTCACAATTAGAGAGTTATAGCCATGAGAAGTTGGAGAACCCAGGTTTGGGTAATGGACCCAAGTTTGTTTGATGGATAATGGTATGAGTTTTGATATGTTTTCAGGTAATACTATTCTATATGGATATTACATGTCATTCCATTTCTAGTGGTATGTGGAACACCACATAACTCCTCACGGTTTGAGAGTTATGGCTTTACAAAGTTGGATGACCCTCATATGTCATCTAGAAGCCCCAAAAGGTCAAAGTAGTCAAAGTGGTTTAAGAGATTTTAGAAGGTAAATAATAAAGTGAAGTGATGAGTGTACTATAATTCAAAGTGAATACAAAATAAATTATTTAAATAATAAATTTAATGGAGAAATTAGAAGTGGGTTAACCCTAAAATAAGGAAAGTGGACAAAGTGACCTCGAAGATGCTTCTAAGGAAGCTACTTTGAGAGTATAAATAAGAGGCAATACTCTCTCATTTTATATCACACTTGAGAATATTGAATATCTATAGGTGACTAAGGTAACCAAAGGATATATAAGCCGAATTTCATAGGGAAGGTGAAGAAAAGAAGGCCGAAATTCAAGGGAGGATAAATTCTTTTGATGATGCTTTCTAAGGTATGTTATTTATAGGTCATATCACCATTTTGCAATAATTTTTTTTATAGAATGATTCATACCATGAAATTTATAGGCCATTGAGGAAACATATCCAAGTATCTGTGGTAAAAATTCCAACTTGTGGGTCTTTTTATTTTTGGATTTACGCTCCGTGGAAAATAGGGTTTGTGGCTAGTCCTGAAACTAGTCTAAAACAAGTGTTTCAGGTAAAAATGTCATAAATTATTCATAACATATCCAAATTTAGTAAGACCAAATATGTTGGTTAGAGTACAATATTTATTATTTTTTGTAACATTTCCAGACCGATTCAACAAACATTCTATGTGGGGCACGCTCTACAAGGTCGCTCTCTATAATAAGCCAGAATTCAACAAGGTATGTCATTTTTTCTATAACTCCTTTTCTGAGAGGTTCCAAGTAGTGACACCTGGAGGAATTGCATAAAACAAACTAAATAACATTGTGTACTATTTTCAGATATTTATTCATTACAGGTACATAGTTATCATTATTTCAAGTTAGGGTTGTTGACTAATCCCAAACTAGTCATGTGAGACTAAATAAAAGTTTGATGAAAATGCTAGTCTCTTGTTGTGAAAGTTAAGGAAGGTTTGCAGGTATGTGATCATATACACCAGGTCTATTACAAAGTTACAAATCATATTTTGATGATGAAATTGATGAGGGATTTGGGTTAAGGTACATGTTGGGTACATGGTTGAGACAAGTAGTTGATGAGTTGGCACATACATGAGGTGTATAGTTGATGATGTTGGTACATATTGATGAGTCATAGTTGATGAGTATTTGACACATGATTGGTACATACTTGGTACATGGTTGGATGAACTTTTTTATGGTACAATTTGATTATAGGTTGTTTGGTACAGGTTGGTGCATGGTTGATGCACTTGTTTATGGTACATGTTGATTATAGGTTGAGGTACAAGTTGATGCATGGTTCATGTTTATTGGGACAAGTTTACAATAGTATATCTCACAGTGATAGTGTGACAGTGGTTCCATCATTCTACTTCTACTTCAGGGCAGTTGGACGGGGTAAGGACAGGTGGTTGTAGCCACCTTCCGGTTGTAGCCGAAGAACATAAGGGGTTGTAGCCTCCTTCTGGTTGCAGCCAGAGAATAGGGGAGTTGGAGCTTCCCTCAGGTTATAGCCTGAGAAACAAGGGGGTTGGAGCTTCCTTCTAGTTGTAGCTAGAAAACAAAGGAAGTTGGTGCTTCCAATGAATGTGATTCTTCAAGACATATAAGAAAAATTATTCTGTGATTTTATCCCGTTTTGGGTTTCCATGTAAAACACCGGTGTATTGTGTATGTGTATGATTGTTCATTTTTTCATTGCTTATTTACTCTGCAATTATTGGATGACAATGCTACATTGATATAACACTCGGATTATATGGTTAAAAAGGATTAAATTGCTCTATTAATGATTCACCCCCCCTCTCAGTAATCCAACAAATTTAACTATATATATATATATATATATATATATA
>ML800291.1:137140-155887 GCA_009831015.1 Picea engelmannii
ATAATAAAATTTAATAACAAATTTTTATACAAAACAAGGCATAATTCTTGGTAAATACCTGAACCTGATGCTATCAACCTGTGTTTTCCCGCCGCTTGCTTCCTTCCCGCTTCTGGAAAACACTACCCAAAACCGTCCTCCCTTCCAACTAGGTAGCTCCCTATCCCCAGGATATCAACAGATATCCTGGCCCTCTGTGCCCAAAACCCCCAGCAACTTCGGTGCACTGTGTCAATGCCACTCACAAAATTTCCCTCTCTCTGCCAATCCAGACCTCCCCAAATTCATCCCCCAACTTCCCATAGAATAATCCTCCTGTCCAACTCCTTCCCTTCCTTATTCCTCCTTCACCGACTCTTCCCCCTCATTAATTTCCTTATCTCCCCCTTTAATATCTTATCCCATTCTTTAATGTCTTATCCCCCCCTACATTAATATCTTATCCTATTCTTTAATATCTTATCCCATTCTTTAATATGTTTCCATTTTCGGGAACGTAACTTAATTTAATAATATATTTTATTATCCACCTTTATTTATTTACCTTATTAATTAATGAGTAATTAATACTTAAATTAATCATAATCAAGAATAACTAATTAATAATAATAATTAGTTAATGTTATTTTAATAAATAAATATAGTTTAGCTAATCTTTTAGGATTATATTATTAAATTAATTATAATTAATAATCAAGGGTCGTTACATTTGGACACAAATCCCAGGATTATTGGAACACAAGAAGAAATTCCATGATGAAAACTTCATACAGCATGACTAGAAGAAGGAAGGGATACATCTTTGAAAAGATGGAAGCTCAGAGCTCAAGTTCTGAGAAGCAGGGACACCTTCAGAAGTGGGTGAAGAAGACTGAAAAAACAGAACATAATGAAAGCCTAAAGGAGAGCTCAAGTGTGTCATCTACTAAAGCATACATGGGTGACATTGGTATCATTCGCGTACATACACAGGTTGACCTATGAATAGATCGCGTACATACGCGATATGTTGTGCAACAGACTGCGTATATGTGGTAAAGCCTTGGGAAAAGGTAATGCACATGGGTTGCATCTTGATGTGATGGTATAACTCTATGTTGCAGGCTCTGACATGGTTTGTTGCAGGTTCTGACACTATTTGTTGCAGGTTTTCATGATTCTATATTGGATTATGTAAAGTGATGATAAAAAATAATGAAAGGCCATCTTGGATGCATGGCACTAACCCATGAGTATGGATTGAGGCATTTTCTATTGAAGAACAATGTTGGTTATTGCAGTGAAGTTATGGCACCTTGGTTATGTAATATATCATGATGATGCTAGCTAGAGACGTCATTGATCTATTTGAAGCATACTACTAGTACATGTATTGTTGGATGCTTGGTATCTGCTGTAGTAAATGGAGAATTGATGTTTATCTATTGGTGTACATGGCTGGTACATATTTGAGTCTCATTGATATATCTTATGATGTATTATTGAAGCATTTTTTTTCGATATCTTGGTACATGCATTTGGCATATGGTTGGACTACATATTGGGACATGTAGTTCGTGAGTTGATGAGGTGATCATGTTGTACATCAATGATGAGTCATAGTTTGATCTATAGTTGATGCATGATTCGTATAATTCCAACACATTGGTAGAGGCACCTACTAGTAGTTTGATTGGCACATGTTTTATGATGGTGTTTGATGAGGATTCATTTTGTTGTGGCATTGGTGCATGGTTGATGTACTTGCTTGGTACAAGTGGTGATACATGTTGATGTACATGTTTAGTACACTCATAGAAGGCATATACTTGATGATAGTACACCATTGGTATTACTTGATTAGCACAACAATTGGTATGTGTTTGAGATACATGGTTATGACACTTGGAGGCATATTGGTAGATGCACATGGTTGGCATATTGGTAGATGCACATGTTGGCATATGGTTGATACATTCCATTGATGAGATCTTATGGAACATTGTATGATATTGATGTACATGGTTGTTGTACATGGGTGTTGTGCATGATAGGCACACAATTGGTACATGATGTACTTGGGTGATGTTCTACTCATGATTCTCTATTTTATTGTTGACATATATTTTGTTTCATGATGGCTGGTATGGCATGATTTTGATACATAAACAGGTCCAAGGATTTTCATATGGTAGCATATTGTTCATCTTGCAGAGAAGACATGGGGAGACATACCCATAGGGGGAGTCATTCTTCTTCCCATGGTTCTAGGAGGAGAAAAGATCCCTATACTTGAAGAAAGAGCACAAAGGCATAGCTCTAGGGGGAGCGATGGTCACAGGGGGAGTGTGAGTGATGTATCTTCAACATTACATCAGAGTGATATCCCTTGTTCAAAAGGCGAGAGATTATTCAAAGGAAGATCAAAGCATTCAGACAAGGGGAGTAACAACAAGGGGAGAATGGCCCTTTGCCATTGATGTCAAAGGGGGAGAGATAGTCACATTGATGTGATTTATGTTTATTGATGGGGAGATATGTTTATTGATTCACATTGTTTATTGATGGGGAGATATGTTTATTGATTCATCAAACATATCTCCCCACCAATCATTAGGATGTGTTGTGACTGGATGTGGGTCAGTTTGGACAG
Organism: Picea engelmannii; assembly: GCA_009831015.1. Classification (NCBI taxonomy): domain Eukaryota; kingdom Viridiplantae; phylum Streptophyta; class Pinopsida; order Pinales; family Pinaceae; genus Picea; species Picea engelmannii. Next base: position 139,773 of record ML800291.1, read on the forward strand.
TAAAAGACATAAGAGAATATGATTGCAGGTTGTAGAGGACCTGAGTTGATTTTGAAGAGAAAACCCTAAGTAACTCAGAAGGCATATGCAGGCTATAATACTGAATGACCACGTACACACGCGGGCTGCAGTGAGCCAGGGCGCGTGCACACACAGGATGCACTACTGACATGTCATATACCCGTGACAGATTGATATCTGTGGAGGATTGTTGCCTCATCTCAGTTGGTGCTGAGGATGTAAGTTGAGTCTTGCATATAGAGTTGGTGCTCTTGTAGAGTTGTACTCTATTCGGTTGTTGCTGAAAAAAACCCAAGGATTGAAGTCCGTAATAAAAAGAAAATTGTACATACATTTTGTGTTCTTTGTGTTTCTTGTGGTGATGATTTGTTGATGATATATTGTTGATATATATTGTTGTTATATGTTCACATCTAAATGGTTATAAATGGCAGCAATAAGTAATGAGTAAATAGTGATTTCTAACTAATGAGTTTTGTGTAAGAGGGATTTTTTGGGAAAAGAGCTCCACACTGATTCATCCCCCCCTCTAAGTGTGGTTGGTGTGTCCAACAAAAAACAACAAACCATAACACCAAGGTTGATAACGGAGTTCGACACAAGTTTCCCTTCATCTCTGGGCCTTTGTCTCAATGGGGAAGGCTTATTATTAATCTTCAATGCTTTAAGAATACAAAAGAAAGGCTTACATAACAACTCCTGAAACCACCTTTCAGATCTGCAACTTCTAGACAAAAAAAAACATCACCATTGGTTGGAATGGGAAATTCCAAGATTTTTTAGTATAAAGTCGACTATGCTTGGATCGAGATCTCGGGATCTGGAGGAACTTTTCTATTCGACTACTCGGATGTAGAAACATAAGCCATATTAGAACTCCTCTTGAAATTCTGTAACTTTTGAGTATAAATTCGACCTGCTACTGAGCAGTTCCTTGACACCTCCCCTCGACACGAATCCCAATGTTGTGCCATGTCAAATTCGTACAATCTCGATTTGCGTGCCAAAAAAACTAATTTTATCGATTTTTGTGCCCAACTAAATAAGCCAGACTCTATCAAATTTAGCGACAATTAGCCAGGTTTAGCGATAGTTAGCCATATTTGGAGGATCTACACCAGATTTGGAGGAATCCACCAGATTTAGCCTTTCAGAAGGTGCTACGTGGCACCTCCTCATTGGGCCATGTGTCACCTTGCCATTATCTCGAGCCACATCATTGTTGCATAGTCGGCATCAGGGTCCGTACTACCACCTCAGACTGCCATGTGTCATCCATACTACCACCTCAGACTGCCACGTCATCATTCGTACGATGCCACATCATCATCTGTATAATGCCACATCAACGTTCGTACAATGCCACATCATCATCCATACAGTGCCATGCCAACATCTGTATAGTGCCATGTCAGCATATGTACTTCCACATGTCACCTTGCCACATGCCAACATCTGTATGGTGCCACATGTCACTTTTGTATAGTGCCACGTGTCACTTCTATACTAGTCCAACTCAGCCCAAAAACACCAAAAATGACAGACACATGTCAGCTCCTAGTGCTGCCACATCAACCTGCTGACATCATCATGACATACTAATGATTTCATCCATTGACTTTGACTTGTTGACTTTGAATTTGACTTTTTTACATGTTTGGGAAAAATTTCAGAATGCGCTAACTTTTGCATACAGTGTCCATTTTCGGAAAAACAAAATATGGTCGAAATCAATGCGATGAGCCTTATGCAATGGCGTTGATTTCATCTGATTCCAATAAATTTTATTTTTAGGCCTTCTTGGATCCATTTTGGATCATTCCTGCCCACTAAGACCTTTTGGTCCTCCAAAAGGGTATTAACCAATCATCAAGTGCGGGATAGGCCTCCCCATTTGTCCTTTGTCTTTAAAATCTGTCATGTGCACCTGTCACATCATATTCAATTACATAATAACCATGACAAATGAAAGCATATTGTTAGCCACTTGAACTTGTTCACATCTTATTAAATTCACTACCATTCATGTAGAAAATATTAGCAGCAATAACATCATAAATATGAATGAAAATAAACCAATATGTTTGATGTGCTTGCACAACATTAAGTTATCTTGAAGAAAAGTATGATTGGACTTCCATTCTACAACCATCTCATGTTCATGCTTAAGATCAACTACTTTACTTGGCACAATTATAGGTGTATTTCTTGCAAAAAAGCTTATTTCTTTATTTGTTCCATTGTTAAAAGAGATTGATTTTCTTTTATGTGATGAGCATGTACAACATATTCATTGCCTTTCTTTAAAAAGTGATATTGATTATGTTCCCTGTAGAAGATTGCTTTGCGATCATATAAATAAGGGCCACCTAAGACCATTCCACATGTTTATAGCGACACCACATCACATGTTACTTCATCCACATACTTAGATGTAATTGCAAACTTTATGATACATTGATTTGTTATGGGAAATTTATAATCTTTGTTTATTGAATTTAGTGAATATGGTTTGTAATGCATCTTAGTGTTTAATCCCAATTTCTTAACCACTTCTTCTAAAATTAAGTTAGATTGAGATCCACTATCTATTAATGTATCGATCTTAGTATGTTTCATTATGACCCTTATATGAAACAATTTACTTCTAGAATCATAACCATCAAAACCAACTGTTGTGATTTTAGACTCATCACATGAATCATACCCCAAGTTTGTTGGTCATATTGATGTTGCAACTTTTTGCCTCCCTTTCCTCTCTTTGAACCACTTCGGTCTTTTCTCTGGGTTCAATTTCCAGCAATGCTCATCATCATGCCCTTCTTTCTTGCAATGCTTGCAAGAGAGCTTATCTTCCTTTACTGTAGTTGAATTTGCTTTCTTCAAATTCCCTTTTCCTTTTCCATCTTTATTTGAAGATGATTCCCCTGATACACCAAATCCATTTTTCCCTTCTTCAATATGTGTTTCTTGAACAAAAACCTCATCAAGATTAGTAGTTCCAAACATAAACACAATGTTACGAATATAAGAAGGAAAACCTACTATATACTTCATAAGAGTTTCTTGTGTAGTTAATGGAACATCTAATGTCAAAGCCATCTTATGAAATTCATCTGTATATTCCTACACTGACTGTCTTAACTTAAGACTTTTCCATTCAATTAAATCCTTTTCCTTATACCCCAAAGGATAGAATTGTTTTCTAAGTGCGGAAATAAAATCATGTCATGATGGAAAAATCTTACCAACTTGTTGAGTTCCATGTTGCATTTAAATTTGCCACCAAATGAGAGTTGTGCCTTCAAGACGAAACGATGCCAATATTATTTTGGTTGCCTCATATTTTATTTGTTGCACATTACAATATACCTCCATCTTTCTAACCTAATTATCAAGTTTCTCAGCATTAACTTCGCCATCATACATAGGAAAAATAAATTTTACATCAAGTTTAAGTAATGACATATCAGGCTTATGTTTATGAGAATATTTTATTGCAGTATAATTTGAACTTGTACTTGAAGAAGAAGAAGAAGATGGAGATGAAGGAGGTGAAGGAGAAGATTTTGGAGGGTCCTCTCCTTCTTCACTTTTGGCTTGATTTGAAGATTCCCCTTGATAATGTCTCTTTTGTTCCAAGTAATCATCATACAACACTTTTACCATCTCCAACATGGAAAAGAAAGTTTTTTGAAACTCTCTTTCATTTTGAGAAAGTCCTTATTCCGATGCCATCCTCTCACTTTGGGATGTCCTCTTTCTTGATCCAATCTCTGGATCTCCTTCTACAAGCTCGCCTTAACCATGACTTAGCTTTTCCATGGTAATCATGCAAACTCAAACAACCAACTGTCAACCTACTTTGATACCACTTGATCCGAAAATGATCTTTTTAAGACTTTGGTTAATTTTATGCATGAGTTGATTTACAATTTAGGAATTAAAAGAAGAATCTTAATGAAATAATGTTGCATCCATATAAGAAGTAAAAACAAAAAACCATAACACCAAGGTTGATGACAGAGTTCAACACAAGTTTGTCTACATCTTCGGGCCTTTGTCTCAGTGGGGAAGGCTTCTTATTAATATTCAATTCTTTAAGAATACAAAAGAAATGATTACATAATAGCTCCTGAAATCACCTTTCAGATCTACAACTTCTGGACATAAACAAACATCACCATTGGCTAGAACAGGAAATTCCAAGACTTTTGAGTATAAAGTCGACTATGCTTGGATCGACATCTCGGGCTTTGGAGGCACATTTCTGTTCAGATACTTGGATGCAGAAACATAATCCATTTTCAGACTCCCCTCAAAATTTTACAAATTTTGATTATAAAGTCGATCTGCTTTTGAGCAGTCCCTCAACACCTCCCCTCGACACGAATTCTAATGCTGCGCCCTGTCAGATCCATACAGTCCATACAATCTCAATTTGCGTGCCAAAACATTTTTTTTCTCAATTTCTATGCCTGGCTAAATAAGCCAGTCTCATCCAAATTTAGCGACAGTTATCTAGATTTAGCGAGATTACGCTAGATGTGGAGGATATCTGTCAGATTTTGTGGAAATGCCATATTTGGAGGAATCCGCCAGATTTGGCCTTCCAAAAGGTGCCACGTGGTGCCTCCTCATTGGGCCACGTGTCACCTCTCCATTGGCTCGAGCCACGTCACTGTTGCACAATCATCTACCACGTGTCATCCATATGGCCACGTCATCCTTCCTAGTCAGCTACCATGTGTCATCCATATTGACACCTCATCCTTCCATGTCATCATCCGTACAATGCCATGACATAATCCGTAAAGTGCCACGTCATCGTTCGTACAGTACCATGCCATCATCCGTATAGTGCCACCTCATCATCCGTACAATGCCACGTCAACATCCATACAATGCCACATCAACATTCGTATTGCCACATGTTACCCTGCCACGTCAGCATCCATATTACCACATCAACATCTGTACTGCCACGTATCAACATCCATACGGTGCCACATGTCACTTATGTATAGTGCCACGTGTCACCTCTGTACTAGTCCAACTCAGCCTAAAAACTCCAAAAATGACTGACACATGTCAACTCCTGGTGCTGCCACATCACTCTACTGACGTCATCATGATTTCGTGCTGACGACATCATGATGTACTACTGACGTCATCCGTTGACTTTGACTTTGACTTGTTTTTGCATGTTTGGGAAAAAGTTCAGAACACAATAACTTTCGCATACGGTGTCCATTTTCGGAAAAAAAAATATGGCCAGAATCGACGTGACAAGGCCTATGCAATGGCGTTGAGTTCGTCTAATTCCTAGAACTTTGATTTTTAGGTCTTCCTAGATCCATTTTGGATCAATGATGATGACATCAATAAAACCACTCTAGAAAAGTACTATAATAGAGCAATAAGACACTACTTCAATATCCAATTATTATGGTTTGTCTAGTACAAATGCCCAATGGTTTTATGGATGATTTTAGGGTTGTTAAGAGATGCAACAATGGCTATAACATCAACTATGAAAGTGACAACACCTTTAGAATTTGTACTCTAAAAAGGCAATTAAACATACACTTTAACACTTATTGATAGTACCTTGCCTTATACAAATTATGGGATGATTTAGATGGCTAGTAGGCTAATATAAGCTGCAAAATGATAGCTGTAGAAGTGATTATGACAACAACAAATTATCTATTAGTATTTCTAGACTAGGTTAGCAAATTAGTAGTGTATGAAGTGAAGGAGTTTGAGTTGAGTCTTGTCAAGAGGTAAGAGAGGAGGACTAGTGCCTTCAAGGGTAATGGATTCAAGGTGGATGACTTCCTCTAAGGCTGCAAATCGATGATAATGATGCACGAAAGTATAAGAAGGAAAAGGCCTAGGAGAAGTAGTAACTTAAGTCCTCCTAGGCTTTGACCTCAAGAGACAAGATGCTAGGGTGTAGCAAATTCTAGGCCCTAGCTCCTTTCTCTCCTTAGCCTTCTTATGGAGTAAAAACTTATGAAACAATAACTAATTCCAAATCCTTAGAGTGCTAGCAATTTAGAGCTCTAGGGTTTCACTAGTTACTAGATCAATTAATGAAAAACTTGGCAAATAAAAAGTAAGAAAGTAGCAACTTAAGTTTCTTACTTCAAGCATTAAATACACCATGCAATTTCATTATCTTGTATGAGAAAATAAAACCATTCAATAAATGAAAACATGTAGATTTCACTTTCTTGCACCAAGAATAATCATTGGAATACCATGCAAGATCACCATAAAACTTCCAAAATTCATCCAAGTTGCAAAATTTAGCCTTAAGCAAGAGTGGCAGCTCACAATTTCAGCCAATAAAACTTATAGGGCGCAAATTTCATACCTCTTGTCTCCAGGGACAAGTTGTTATGTAAACATGAGAGTACTTTATGTTTATTTATACAAAATTTTGACCTTTAAATAATTTTTCAGGTAAAAAACAAGGCCAACTTGGACAATTTACGACAAAATTCAATTTTGACATAAACAAAATTAATTTGCATCTAGAAACACCTCCAAGGGTGACTTCATGCCCCTCAAAAGTGGGGCGCTTGGAATCCAGAAGCCCCAAATGATGTTGACATGTGCCACCAGGCTCACAAATGCCTCCAAAAATGAAACCCTAGCTCTAGGTGACATTTAGGGATATGATGGTGATGTCTAGGGCCCTCAAGGGATAACTTCCATGTGGGAAGAGAAAGGTCCCTTGGGTCTAGGTCTGTTAGGGTTCCTCCAAAGGAAAAATCCTTCTTTCTCCTAGTGCAAGTCTTCAATTTATTCTTACCCCTGGTTGGGGTTTCAACATCCATATATGGGCTTTAAGCCCCCATGAAGGTCCGAGCTAAACATTCCCTCATGTGTACCTGTCCACCGAGAAAGGTCCTGCAACAACAAAAAGTATGCCCTCCATGGGTTCATAAGTCACAGGGATCATAGCATGTAAATCACATCCAATAATTAAATTACCCAAACATGTGCATCAAACCCCCCTTAACCTAAACAAATGCTCAAAGACGTTATGCAATTTGACAAGTTAGGTTTGGAGAAGGTATTAGGGTGTCCTATTGGGCTAACCTCTCTTAAGTTTGGGATGTTTCCCAAGTGGGGTCTAATACAGGTCATGTAAGTGTATGATGTGGCATGGGGTGCATGTAATAACAGGGAAATGTAAAGTCTTACCCATGGGTGTCTTTGTAGAGGGAGAGTTGCACCTTGTCATAAATGCAATTGTTTCCTAGCCCATTCATTTCCTTTTACTCTTAGCGTTATTTATTTTGATCTTTTTCTCTTGTGCTTCAAGGGAATAATTGAGGGCCATTGTCTTGGATTGATGACCAGAGGTGACAACATTATCCACAAACATTTCACGGAATTGAGAAGGTTGGCTCGTGATGAGATCCCCTTTCTCTTGGTTATGCCACCAAGAGCCACTACCCTCATTTGGTGACAAGATAGATGGTAGTTTCATACCGCTACATACCCATGGTCATAATAGGCCAGCTTGTGATGAGACCTCCTATTCATCAACGAATACCTTGAGTGTTTATGTTATCTTATGGGTCCCCTTTTCTTACTGAGAATATTTTCACTATTTTCTCGGGGATCCCTGGGTGAAGCATATTGAAGGTTTCAACATTGTATTTTTACTCTTGCCAGCTACATTTACCCTCTGGGACTTTATCCCCTTCTTCCCATGAGGTAAGGTACAACCCTTCCTAGTGTATCTAATCCCAATGCCCAAACAAGGATAGGGGAGATGAAAGGAATACAGATGGAAAATGGTAAGTATGGAGGGAACAAACTATGACCTTTCATAGATCCACCCAATAGCAACCCATCCTAAAGGGAAATCAACTTATTAGGGAACCATGTCACCCCTCTAGGTATGAATGAGGCAAAAAGCATATTTTCTAGGAAAACATCATGAAATGAAGAAGGATTCAATACAACATATTCAAGTGCTTCAAAAATCAGAGTGATACATACCATGATACCCAGACTCAGTAACTCATGGAGCAAGACCCATCATTACTCCAGGACCAGGCCGCTGGTGATAAGTGGATTGCACTGATGAAAAGAGGGGCCCTACGGGGGCATGCCCAAGTCATATGGCTCTTGGTACTCCATGTCTAGGACCCATGGGCCTCGAAACACAATCTCCTTAGTTATCCCTAGGCTAGGGGATAACAATCCTCCAACATATAACCACAACCATTCACCAGAACACCCTTCCTCTATAGTTGCGTCTCCTCCTCAGATTTGTGCAATTTTCTTGTGTGAGAGAGATTTTTGTGTGTGTTCTCCAAATAAGGAACCTAGCCTCTTATAAATACAAGTTGAGCCACCCATAATTAGGCCAGGGCTAACCTATACACTTTACCCCTTTTAATTTACAATTGAATTTTGTCAAGGCACAATAGGGTTGACTTTTACAAAGGCACAATAGGGCCGACTTAACAAATATAGTATAATATTATTCTTTATGGTTTTGTCTTGGTCTAATACAACATGAATACAATCAGAATATCTTCCGAAGCTACTCAAACTTCAACACTCTCTCTTAGCAAGGAAGTTATTCTTCTGGCATGATCATCACGACTACTTCTACTCTTTTGTAAACTTGACCATTGACTTGTTGAATTTCCATGAATCTGTATTGAAGAAGTTTTGTAACCACATCATCATCTAGGGTCTCACCATCCATCTGAGATTTATGTCATCACGGGGATTTAACTTGCCAACTCACATAGAATATGGCATCTACTTCGGAAGGAACTAGTAACTCGTCGGCTCAGACATAATCTGACATCTAGTTCGTAAAGAACTAGTAACTTGCTAGATCACACAAAATTTGGCATCTAGTACACAAGGAACTAGTAACTCACCAGTTCACATAGGATCTGAAATATAGTCCACAAGGAACTAGTAACCTCTGTTTGGCACACTAGGCAACCGATCCACAATGACCAGGCATCTAATCACAAGGATTAGGCGATGTAGTGCGAACACACTACCCATCTAGCCCAAGGCTAAGAAATACCTCCAACCACACAGGTTGGCCCACCAGCTTGAAAATTTGGGTAACTAACCAATCCTGAAGGAATAACATCTGCTGAACTTGTGCAAGGTCATGTTGATTGGTGCCAAAGTCAATAACATGCGTACCGAACTATTTCACTGGGGTAGCAATCTACGTACCAGAAATTTTCACTGGAGTAGTAGTAACTTGGCATACCTTAATTTTTCACTGAGTAGCCCTCTGCATACCAGAATTTTTCATTGAAGTAGCAGTAACTCAACGTACCAGACTATTTCATTGGAGTAGATGTAATGTGCCCATGAATCAATACTCGTTGCTACTGTCACATGCTGAAGTTGTTGCCCTGGAATCGTATTTGTAACTCATCACTCCCTCTTACTAGGGACGTCCTTTTGGACCACACCAAGATTGTCTCTGAAGTACACGAACTTCACTCTCGACAGAGGCTTGGTCAACATGTCTGCTATCTACTCATCTGTAGCGACACACTGGAGCTTCACTGCTCCCATCTATACCATATCTTTGATATAATGGTACCTGATCTCGATGTGCTTGGACTTGTCATGGAACACTAGGTTCTCTGTCAAATTCACACAACTTTGGTTGTCACACCATATACAAGTCGCCTCTAACTCGAGATCAAAAAGTCCCGTAAGAAGCTTCTAAAGCCACACTACTTCCCTGCTAGCTAAACAAGCTGCTATATACTCTGCCTCAACCATATTGAGCACCACACTAGTCTTCTTCCTGTTGAACCGTGAGACCATAGTTGATCCTATACTGAAACAACATCCATATGTACTCTTCCGGTCTACAACACTACCGACCTAATCTAAATCAGTAAATCCTTGTATGCTTATCTCACAATCTGAAGCATATCTAAGTCCATAATCAATTTTACCCTTCAAGTACCTCATCACATGTTTTGCTGCAATCAAGTGAATACTTCTCGGTTCAACCATATACTGAATCAATGTGTTCATCGCAAAAAATATATCTGGCCTCGTGTTCTTTAAGTACATCAACGAACCAATAATATGTCTATACATGGTGGCATCCACTGTCTCTGAAGATGTATCATTCAATAACTTTAGATTTGTCACCATCGGTGTAGGCATGGCCTTACAATCCATCATTATGAATCTCCTCAGAATCTCAACAACATATTTTACTTGATTAAGGAAAATCTCACTCGATCTCTGCCATACCTCCAGACCTAAGAAGTAATGCATCATACCCAGGGATTTCATCTTGAATTGTGCAACAAGCTTCCTCTTAATTTCAATGATGAGCTTCTTGTCTCCTGTTAGAAACAAGTCATCCACATATAACAATAGTATCACTGGTCCACCATCCACAACCTTGAAGTACAGGTCAAAATCTGCTTTACGTTTGGTAAATCCCAAGCTCATCAGGAAGCTGCCAATTCTACTGTACCATTCTTTGGGTGCTTGTAGCTTTAATCCATACAAGGATTTCTTCAATCTTCACACATGTGTCTCACTGTCGTGTGTCTCGAAACCTTGTGGTTTCTCCACTTACACTTTCTCTTCTATTACACCATTTAGAAAAGATGTCTTCATGTTCATCTGATGTACCTTCCACGTTATCACTGCAGTTATCACAAGTATAGATCTAATCGAAGTGTATCTCTCCACATGAGAAAATATCTCCTCATAATCTATTCCTTCTTTTTGGGAGAAACCATGTGCCACAAACCTTGCCTTGTACTTCTTGATACTTCCATCTGCTGAATGCTTCATCTTGTAAATCCACTTGGAACTTACCATTGTCTTCTCTTTCTATCTTGGAACCACATCCCAAACATCATTCTTTACAATGGATTGGTACTCTTCAACCATGGAATCCTTCCATTCTTTCTTCTCTGCAACCTCTTCATAACTAGTAGGCTCAACATCAATAATGTCACTTAACAATGCCATGTAATTAGAGTATGGTCGGGGTCTCTTGCTTTCTTTGAAGGATCCATTTGGAGCACCATACTTCTCTGCATCTTGAATAATTTCCCGAGCCCAAGCTGGTCTTCTCTTCTTGGTATTCATCTCTCGTGATGAATATGCAGGTGTCTGTGGTTCTTCCATATCATGATATTCTAATATAACATCATCACCTGCATTTGTATCTGTAACTCTAGCAACTTCAGGTTCTTCATCTTGGACCTCATTTGTACGATGATGTATCAATCTACTGAAAGTTGTATCCTCATAGAAGGTGACATCTATGCTAGCTTCAATATGATGGTGACCAGGGATGTAAACTCGATATGCCTTCAATGTCTCATTGTATCCAACAAACATACCCTTCTTTCCTGAAGGACCCAACTTCGATCTCTTATCCTTGGGGACATGCACATACATTGGACAACCAAATATCCTCAGGTGGTTGACCTCTAGATTTTCACCTGTAAACATCTCTTCTAGTGTCTTATTCCCAAGTACATGGTGGGGAATTTTGTTTTGTACATATACAACAGTTATGGTTGCCTCTGCCCACAGATGCATCGGTAATTCTTGATCATGAATCATGTCCTTCACTGCTTCCATGATTGTAAAGTTATTTCTTTTTGCCACAACATTTTGCTAAGGATTGTGGGGAGTATAGAGCTCCCTCTTAATCCCAAGTTCCTTGCAAAATGCCTTGAATTCATCTTATGTGAATTCTCCTCCATTATCTGACCTTAGTATATTCATCTTCTTTTAAGATAGGTTTTCAACAAGTGCCTTGAACTATTTGAACTTGTTGAATACTTCACTTTTAGCCTTCAAAAAAGAAATCCAAGTTTTACGTGAGAAATCTCAATGAATGAAACATAGTATACATATATTCTAAGTGAAGTAGATGACATCGATTCACACACATCTGAATGCATAATGTCCAAGACTCCTTTGGATTTTCTATCACTGCTTGGAAATGGTTTCTTCACGTTCTTACCTTGTGCACATCCCTTGCATATGTCTTCATGTTCCACTTGGATTTCTGGCAAACCTGTCACCATCTTTCTCATGATCAATAGTGCTTTGTAATGTATGTGAGCAAATCTTATATGCCATAGCTCACTTGGAGTAACTTTACTATGTACCAATGATGAAACCGATTTTCCCTTTCACTTGTATAAACGTCCTTCTTGGACACCAATCACTACAACATCATCAATAATTTTTCCTCTTGGCCACATGAGGACTTCACCATCAATGAAAGAAACTATGAATCCTTTATCATCTAAAGCTGAGATAGAAAGGAGATTCTTATTCAAACCAAGTACATACAAAACATCCTTCATCTTCATAGGTTTTCCGTAATCTAACTTGTAGGATTCTTATCCTACTCCTTTAATGGGATATTGATAGTCATCGTCGAGCTTCACCTTGTGAGGTGAATATTTTTGAACTAAATATGAGAGAGATTCTGTGTAGACAATCATCTTCTTATAAGCACCATTATCAATAAGCCATGTGTCACTTACATGAGTGATTGTACCTGTAAGAGCTGAGACCAATACATATTATTCACTGGAGTCTTCTTCTTTGGTTTTCTCATGATCAAGTTCATCATCTTCTGTGGCATGAGCATGATGTATTTTATACTTTCCTTTTCTGACCTGATCTTTGGAGTTGGGACAATTTATGGCAATGTGTCCCATATTTTGACAGATGTAGCATTTGCAATTTGAGAAATCCTTCTTGAACTTATGTGTCTTTTGTAATCCATGAGGTTTCTTGTGTGAGTGAACTTCCTTCTTGCTCTTTTCTTTTCTGGTATGTGTTGCTAGGGCTTGATTTTCTTCATTTCCTAGTTTCTCTTCTCTTGCTGCCAATCTAGCTTCTTCCTGAGTACAATCCTCTCATAGTATGCTAAACCTTTTTATCCTTCTTCTTGAACATATACCCCGAATGAATGATTCCAAATATCTGGGGAGACCATTTAATGTAGTCATCACCAACTTGGCTTATTCGATTGTGTCTCCAATGGCTTCACGATGTTATTTGATTTGAGACACCCTTGTGAAGTATGATTGGATAGTTTATGAACTTTGCATATTCACATTCTTGACTTGTGTCCTTAAGGTCTTCTTCCAGTTGATATTATTGCTTTCATACAATCGAGATAAGGAATCAAACATTTGTTTGGGATTTGTCAATGATGAGACATGGGGGATCAAATGATCCTTGATAGAATCAACAATGATTCTCTTTTCCTTAACTAGATTCTTTTTGTACTTTGATTTGGCCTCATCTTCATCTGGTTTTGGAACTTCTTCTTTTATGAAATCTTTTAGATCATTCTCTTCTAGAATGAGCATCACTCTATACTTCCATGCTCAAAAGTTATCGACACATTTAAGCTTCTCATCGAGCTTGGTATTGGGATCCATCATGTCCTTGAACATAAATATAATAAGAGAAATAAAAAGAAATTCAAAGAAAGGTTTCGTACTTATCAAAGAGTGTTGTGCCAAGGTGACTAGTTCCAACTTCAATCTGCAGCTACCAAGACGTCTTGAGCTAGGGTTTATGAGAAAACCCTAAATTTTCAAAATGTGAATTTTGGAATTCTTCTCCAAGGGAAAGGTGCGCCCTCCTAAGGCGGGTTCCTTGGTGGTTTTACTTTGACTAACGTCCTCCAGAAAGTAGGAGAAATCACCTTCTAGGGTTTTGTGTAGATGTTGACAGTTTCAACAGTTGCAACACCAGTTGCAGGTTTCAAAACTTCGTCAAAATGACAATATAAACCCAAGGAGAGGTGCGCTATGGTTAGGAGATTCTTCCAACGGTCTTAAATTTCCCAACGAGTTCTTCTAGACTGTGAAAATGACTTCTTTCAGGCCTGCTCTGATACCATGTTAAATTTTCTCTTAAGCGGTTAAGTGTGTTCAATATTCTTTAACTTTAGACTATTAAAAAAATAATTGCATGCATAAGGATCACTGAAAGAAATACATCCATAGTATACACAAGATTTATCTTGGGAAACCCTCGTGGGGGAGAACACCCAACAACGCTTCTTCAATATAGATTCTTCAACAAGTACAATTTCTCTCTCAAGAGAGATCTCACCAAATTGAAGATAAACCAAAAACCCTAACCAGAATAGGGTAGCGCACCACTAGACCAAGATAGGCTTCCAATAGATAACCAAAACCCTTCACTAGAACACCCTTCCTTTGTAGTTTCATCTCCTCCTCAGACTTGCACACTTTTCTTGTGTGAGAGATCTTGTTGTGCGTGTTCTCCAAGTGAAGCGCCTAACCTCTTATAAATACAGGTTGAGCCACCCAAAATTAGGTCAAGGCCGACCTGTACACTTTACCCCTTTTAATTTACAATTGACTTTTGTCAAGGCACAATAGGGCCGACTTAAAAAATATAATATAATATTATTGTTTAGGGTTTTGTCTTGGTCTAATACAACATGAACACAATAATAATATCTTCCGAAGCTACTCAAACTTCAACATTTTTTACATCCATGTTTTCTAAGGTCTCTCTTGCTCAATGATAGGGATTAGTGATCAAATTTGAAGGGATCCTCTTCATTTCAAGTTGAAATGGTATATTTTCATCCAACCCTTCCATGTTGAAAAGTTGCAAAAGAGTTGTACTTCAATTGACAAGAGTAAACTAAGTATACATTTCAAAATAAAAAAATTCTAAATAAAGTATTACTCCCAATTTTTAACAATGTTAAAAGTTAACAAACCACCAAACATGAGTTGTAATTTCAATAGAAAATAATAATAATCATACTTTGTAATTTTAAATGTAACCTTCTTATGGGTTATATCTATATTATAAAAATAAATAAATAAAATCATAAACACCAAGCCATACTTCTTTTCGTTGGAGGAGTTTCATAATGTTTTAAATGACAATGTAAATCTTTAGCCATAATGTCATAATCAAACCCTTTTGTGGACACCCATATAAGAGAGTATTTGTTCTATGTATCCATATGATAATTGAGTATTACAACTTAGTTTCATATCTCAAGCATATCAAAATCATGCTTGACCATGAGAGTCATGTTTTTTGTAGATCTCTTTAGAAAAGAAGAAATTGTCCTATACCTTGAGGCCTTTGTTGAAAGGGGGCAATTCTATCAAAACACTATAAAGGCCATGAAGAGAGCCTACTTGTTTTAAATTGATCTATAACACACACTATAGCATGATTGCACCCATTTCTTATTACGTAGGATAAAATGTCTATAATTTGGAGAATCCTAAGGTTGATGCAAACAAAAAGCTAAAGGAAATTTCTTACCAAGACCACCAAATATGTGGTTCTTATTGAGGGTGTTGATTGCTAACTCCATTTCTCAAACCATGCAAACAAATGTGTGAAAAAGTGGATGTTAGAGCATAATCTCTATTGCGTAGATATGGGGATATCATGAATTACGTTAGCTTCTCCATATCTTACTTAAGAATCCCACTTGTGCATCAAAAATGTTTCTCCAAACATCAAGGTTGTAAATGATGCATCACATTGTTCACGGGCTTGCAATGAGGCAAAGGGAAAGAGATCTAAGAAGCATTCTCAAATATTTGACACTTAAAGTATTGTCACGCTAATGCCAATTTTTCTAGAAACAAGGAGTGCTATAGATAAAGATACATAAAACTGGGGAAAGGGGAATGATCATAGGAGTAAGGAATTGATGATGTAGAAAATTGAATGAATAGAATCACAATTCCCATGGTTGTAATTCCAATTTTAGGTTTTGTGATGTTGACAAGATCTATTTTGCGTAGGCTCATATATAAACTTAATCAAGAACATACGAGTTAATGTATTTTTTTTATCCCAAACAAAATCACTAACAAAATTTTGTGTGAAACAAAGAAAAATTATGCATTATCTTTACAATGAGCTTGAAAAAACTTATACAAGATCAATGAATCGTTGAGAGATTTACATTCAAGTATTAATTATGTGTTTTTTCTCTAAGCATTTATTTCAATAATAGGGAAGTTATGAAAAATATACTAAGTGGT
>ML800291.1:169630-204169 GCA_009831015.1 Picea engelmannii
ATAATTTAAAAACCCCCCTTTATGAATGAACATGATAAGATAGTGGTCAATAAGGTGAAGCCCCCATGGCACAGATGTTAATCCTTCTTGGCACCAGGATGTGTATCCTAGGCGTGCACACAATATTGATTTGTGGCGTATATGCAACATCTTCAAAACCTTGGGCACTAACAATGTCTATTGTGTTCTCTTTAAAATTCTCACCGAACCACACATTTTAGCGAATCTTGCTAATAAGATTTCAATGAATTACAATTTACACCTGTAACCCGTGTCTAATTGTTTTGTTTTTTTTCAAAGACAAGAGAGGAGGGAAATATAACAAAGGAAATGAAATTATGGCTAGTGTCATATCTGAACACATTAACTATGGACTTTAAATGTCATGCCAATTATTATATCAACAAGGATAAAAATGCACATAACACGCGAATTCAAGTGGGGATTTAGAAATATAAGGTGTCTAAGTTTCTCTTGGAAGTTTGTATTAAGTGACACTCTAGATGTTGGATATGCCAATATGGTTACATGATTATATAGGCATGAGATTTGTGATGGATTTTATGTTGTGGAAGGGTACACCATATCAAGGAATAGATGAGAGCCGTCAAGAATAGAGATGCTTTTAGTCTTTAGATGCCAAAGACAAGTAATGGTTATTGAATCATGAATCTTTCTCATGATTCACATCCATCGTCATATAATATGAAAGTTATAATGCTCACTAAGTATCCAAGAGTTGTAAATGAGATTGATGAGTTGTTGAAAATGAGACCCTTCTTTTGAAATTTTATAATATTTGTTTTCCATCATAAATGACAAGTGATTTAAAAAATTTACATTTTTTTAAGGGTGTTTTTTGAATTACCGTTTTAGAACAAATTCAAACCCCTTGAAAGAACTGAAAAAAGTTAAATTTTGATCACTGAAAGGGATAATTACTCTTATAGAATTAATATGTAATCACATATTTATATTTCTTTTTAAATTTGGGAGATAATGAATATGTCACATTGAAATAGTACATAAAGACAAAAAGATAGGGCGTTGTCTAATTGTTCTACATTTTTTTTTTTTGTCGGAATCCAACGACATAAATATGCACAAATCGCTATTTTCTATTGTTTAAAATCCATTTTTGAATGAAGAAATAGATTTAGCATGTTGAAAACTCTTGGGGCGCTCGTATTACACATAAATAATCACTCAAATATGCAGATCTAACAATTTTTCACTGGATTTCGAGCAAATGTCACAAGAAAATATCGTCGGAGAAAAACAAAAACCTAAGGGCACTCAGATTACACATAAATAATCACTCAACTCTGGGGATCTAACAATTTCTTGTTGCATTTCGAGCAAATATCCTCGGAAAATATCGTTGGAGAAAAACCAAAACCTAAAAAATTTAGACTACAACAAAAGATAGAGACCTTTCATGTTATGTACATGAAAACAAAGTTCTCCAAATTTTAAAACGACAGACTAACATGTATTTGAAACATACATCTTACAAAATCATTAATTGCAACGTAGCGAGAAGATATAAACATGGTATATAAATTGGAGTGCAATGATAAGATCCAAACATTGTATTATGTCTGGTCTATGTCATTGCCAAAATAATTAAGAAAGTCATTATGGGTTGCTTGAGTGGATATGACCAAATAATAAGATCCAAACATTGTATTATGTCTAGTCTATGACATTAGTCTATGACATTGCCAAAGTAATTAAGAAAATCATTATGATTTGCTTGAGTGAATATGACCAAATAATAAGATCCAAACATTGTATTATGTCTAGTTTATGACATTGCCAAAGTAATTAAGAAAATCATTATGGTTTCATTGAGTGATATGACCCCAATATTGATAAATTATGAAAAAGAAATATTTGTATTTTATTAAATTATTTTTTAAAATAATTTAATTAATATAAATTTATTTAAAGTTTAGATTTGTAAAATATTAAAAATCAAAATTTTGAAATGTAAAATTATTAATTATTTAAGATAAATTTAAGTTAAGATAATATTTTTAATGTAAATATTATATATATATATATATATATATATATATATATATATATATATATATGAGTTCTAGGTCCATCGGACAATGTAGGAACATAAGGAGGAACTCATATTAATTCCGTTACTTTAACTTGGTAAACTGCAATTGCTGCTCTAGCTGCCTCTTTACATCCTGCGGGCGGTGAATCAATAGAACCGGGGGCCTTAGATTACAATTTGCTAGATGCAACCAATTTCTACTAACCAAGTTCATNTATATATATATATATATATATATATATATATATATATAAGTTCTAGGTCCATCAGACAATGTAGGAACACAAGGAGGAACTCATACTAATTCTGTTACTTCAACTTGGTAAACTGCAATTGCTGCTCTAGCTGCCTCTTTACATCTTGTGGGCAGTGAATCAATAGAACCGAGGGCCTTAGATTACAATTTGCTAGATGCAACCAATTTCTACTAACCAAGTTTATTCAACAAAAGGCACATGACCAACCGCGGCCTTTAAAACATCCCAGCAATACTTTGAGCCAACAAGCGGTAGAGATCGATCGTCAAGCAAGCACCGGGATCCTGGAATGCCCTCTCTCCCCAACACTTCAGATAAATGGATGAAAAGTCAATTCGCCAATTTTATATATATATATATATATATATATATATATATATATATATATATATATATATAATGCTATTATTATTTTTAATGAATATTATATATTTTTTAAGTAGATATGTAAGCATTACCTATAACATCTCCATCACATTGCATTGTAAAGTACATGATTATTCTCAATGCAATAATCTTCATTACTAAACCATAACCCATTTTATATAGACATTCTTTTTGAATATATATGTACTACAAACCTTTTCATATAACTTATATATATGTGTGTGTTTTTTTCATTTCTCCAAATGTAAAGGCAAGGCTTTAGCTTCATTATATCTTTATTCTAGTTTATATTGATAAAATATGAGATCTTTGATTGGTTAGTGCGATTACAAAAATTTATGAAATAATTTGTATTTATGATTAAGAATCTTGAAACTAAAAACCCTTCACGTGATCAATTTTCAGTTAAAACCTTTGACCACATAAAACGTAATAAAATAAGATCTAACTACTAAAATCATAAAAATGAAATCTCAAGCTAAAATCATAAAAATAAATCTTAAGGTATCAATTTTTAAGTTGAAAGAACTTAAAATTCAAACCAATGCAAAACAACTAACATTTACATAGCTAATGGTGGTTGGTATATTGCTTGAACAGACTAATTGAAAATTAATCTTATGTTTGTTTGAAAAATGAAGATATCCTCCCACACTACCAATACCAATGTTTGGATTTGCTTCCAAGGTATCATAAAAGAGTTGATAGGCTGATTGAAAAAATAATTTCTACAAAATATTGTGAAAATGGAAAATATGAAGATAAATTTACAAATAGAAAGGAAGTTATTTTATTGTTTATTTTGTAATGGTAATTGTTGGCATTGTGGTGTATGAATATATAATTTAGTGCATGCACATTATAATGTTAGAAACATTTTTTACACTTATTGATAAACAAGTTTCATAAACAAGTTTCCAAGATAATTTTATCATTGGTTTTTATTGACATTTAAGTTTTTGGTAAGATACTTATTATTAACATTGAATCAACTTCATATAAACTTATCGAAAACTTACATATAAAAACCAATGATGCCATTTGATGAATAATGTATGTTGCTTTATCATTTTTATTTTATTTCATTCTATATCAACGATGTTCAAACTTCAAACGTTGCTCTTCCATAACACATATTTTGTCAATACATTACAATGCAATATGCTTAGGCTCTCACATAATTTTATCCCTTGATAGGGAAGATACGATTCATGCATTTTCTTCAATACCATGCCTTGTCTTGAAAGTTGTGAAGTTTCTTTTGACGATATGTGAAATTAAATATTTAACACATTATATCTCATATATGCAAGTGTTGTTTTTTATACAATAAATATTCTTACAATGTGTCTCTACACCTTTCAAGACAATTGTTAATAATATTTATTTGTTGTTTTTAATATAATAACTTTTTTTAATAACTCTTTTTACAATGTGTTTGTGCATCCTTTAAAACAATTATTAATTGGAAAGAGGTTAAACAACAAGGTATCCAGTTTCAAGTATGGGATTAAGGTTAGATGTTATTAGAAAGTGCATGACTCCACTAGAGGTAACTTTGACAATGACCATAAGGGAAATTGGTTTTCTCACTAATACTATTTACGCTGAAAATGCCGTCATGAAGTAAGACCTAAAAGTGTTTTTAATTGGCTAAAAACTCATCTTCGTTTAAAAAAACAAGCTAACAAACCAATACCCAAAAACATTTAAAAAAAATGAAGAAAAATAAAAGTTTGTCCCCTTATAAATCATCCATTAATCAAGTCAATTTAAATAAAACTTTTCTAATTTGTTGTTTAAAACAATTTGTTGTTGAGACGTGACTTTACTATATTTTAATTCGTTGTTTTATTATGTAATTTACATGGTTTTTCTTGAATAAAACTTTTATAATTCGTTGTTTAAAACAATTTGTTGTTGTTAGACGTGATTTTACTATATTTTAGTTCGTTGTTTTATTATGTAATAAGTAATATAAATAGGAAAAATGACGAATCAATATATCCGAACCTATTCGAAAATCCTTCTATTATAGATAGACTGTATTAACTGCTAAAAAACACCTGAAGAGACGAAATCCCACTCTGCTATCGCTCAACCCGATTGAGATTGCAACATATGTTTCTAATAAATTGGGGATTTCACTGAACTGAAATGGATCATGAATCCGAGAAACCATGTAGAATTGTACAAACCCTTTGAAACCACCTCAATTAGACGAGGAAAAATGCAGAGCAGATCACGGCAGCAGCAGGATTTCTATCTATGGCAATGGCTATGGATTTGTTTCCCAAGTCTATTCTCAGAAAATGCACCATTAAAACTGTTTCAATTACTCCTCAAACTGAACATCTGCACGATAAAATTGATGTCAACAACATGAACTCTGATTTGAGTAGAGCGTGTAAGCAGGGCCGAGTGAAAGAGTCCATGCAAATGTTGCACGCTATGGACTGTCAAGGTGTTCCCGTAGACTCCTCTACTTATGCTTCTCTCTTGCAGGTCTTTGTGAACAAGAAAGCCCTTTTAGAGGGAAAACTACTCCATACCCACATGATGCACAGGGTATTAGAACCTGATACTTATTTAAAAAACAAGCTCTTAATACTGTATGCCAAGTGCGGAAGTCTGGTAGACGCCCGTAGAGTTCTGGACCAAATGTCTGAACGTAACGTTATGTCGTGGACTGTGATGATTGCAGCTTACGGCAGGCATGGTCATAGCGAGGAGGTTTTTGATCTATTTTATCAAATGAAACGGGCAGGGATCAAACCAAATGAGTTTACATTTGCCAGTACTCTGTCTGCTTGTGCCCACATGGGTGATCTTCAAAAAGGCAAGGAGATCCATGAAGAAGTGATTAGGGGTGGATTTGAGTCTAATGCTTTTGTGGAAAATGCCCTTGTGGACATGTTTGCAAAATGTGGAGAATTGGAGTTTGCACGCCATGTGTTTGACAAAATTCCTGAACCAGATGTGGTATCATGGAATACCATGATATCTGGATATGCTCAGAATGGTCAAGTTGCGGAGGCCCTGAAAGTGTTTGAGAAAATGCCTGAAAGAAATGTGGTTTCATGGAATGCAATTATTACGGGCTTTGCGCAGAATGGATTTGTTGATGAAGCCCTGGATCTCTTTTGGCAAATGCCCGAGCCGAATGTGGTGTCTTGGACAGCTATGATTGCAGCTTATGCCAGACAAGGGTATGGGAAGGAGGCCTTGAGCTTTTATTGTAAGATGCAGCAGTGTGGTGTTCGGCCAAACAAGATCACATTTGCCAGTCTTCTAACGGCATGTGCGAGCTTGGGCTCTCTTGAACAAGGGAGAGAGATCCATGAAGAAATAATTAGAAGTGGATTTCAATATGATGTCAATGTGGAGAATGGCCTCATCGATATGTATGCAAAATGCGGCAGTATTGACAATGCATTGATTGTGTTTGACAAAATGCCAAAAAGAGATCTGGTCTCATGGAATGTTATGATTGCAGCATATGCTCAGAGTGGATGTATTGAAGAAGCACTGAAAATCTTTTGGAAAACGCCCATAAGAGATGTGGTATCATGGAATGCAATGATTACAGGATATGCACAGAATGGGTTTCATGATGAAGCCTTGAAACTACTTTGGGAGATGCCCGGACAAGATGTCATCTCATGGAATGCTGTGATTGCAGGTTATGCACAGGCTGGGTACACAGAGGATGCCCTGAAGCTGTTTCAACAAATGCTGCTGGCAGCTGTGAAGCCAAACGCAGAGACGTTTGCTGTTGCTCTCCCGGTATGTTCCGAATTGGCAGCTTTGGAAGAAGGCAGAGAGATCCATGAAGTCATCATTAGAAGTGGATACCACTGTGATGCCTTTGTGGGGAGTGCTCTTGTAGATATGTATTCCAAGTGTGGATGGATAGAGAATGCACAAAAAGTGTTTGACAACATACATGACCGAGACATTGTCTTGTGGACTGCAATGATTGTAGGGTATGGTATGCACGGATGTGCCAAGGAAGCCCTTGAGCTGTTTGAAGGAATGCTACTGTTGGGTATGAACCCGAATCATGTCACATTTCTTGGTGTTTTGTCTGCTTGCTGCCATGCAGGGCTGGTGGATGAGGGCAGCAAGTACTTTGATTTAATGAGTCAGCGTTATCACATTACACCTGCGATGGAACACTACAGCTGCATGGTTGACCTCCTTGGCCGTGCCGGGAGGCTTGTTGATGCCCAAGAGCTTATCAATAAAATGCCAGTAGAACCTGGTGTTACTGTGTGGGGTTCTTTACTTGGTGCCTGCAGAATCCATATGAATATAGAATTAGGAGAATATGCAGCAGAACGGCTTTTTGAATTGGATCCTGAAAACCCTTCACCTTATGTTCAGCTGTCCAATATTTATGCTGTAGCTGGAATGTGGAGTGACATTGAAAAGGTGCGAAAAATGATGAAAGCGAAGAGGTTAAAAAAGAATCCTGGATGTAGTTGGCTTGTGGTTGGTAAACAGGTATATGCTTTTGCTGTGGGAGACAGTTGACATCTAGAAACTAAAAACAAACATGGTGAGATTATATGGGCAGATAAAGGTGACAGGACATGTGCTCAATATGACAGTTTTGCAGATTAATTGAGCAAATTCTTAACTAGTATAGTTACATCTTAACTCCATATTTATTAAGCAACATCAAAAGGTATAAAAACAAAATCCAAGTGCAAATTTCTCATCACTTGAAAGATCGGAGGTTAAGATGGATCTATGCTAGTTTTTTTTTTAATTAATTAATTTATGTAAGACATCCAATTTTTTCCATTTTAATTTATACATGTGATGTGACACATCTCTTACACCCAAGACTGTAGAGTGCACCTTGCACCTTGTTTCTTTCTGTGCAACAGCCACAAACACTGAGACGAGCTGGCAATCACAGCTGGTATTGTAACTCTTGCATGGGACAGTTTGAAGGATTATGAACAACCTTCCAGCATGGTAGTCATGTTATAGCAAAGAGAAAACTGATGGAACAAAACAAAATTGGTAAAAGTACAATGCATGCCAAAAACATTTCAAATAATCTGTTCAAGATTAAAAGCGTGTTTTTAAGTTATATTTAAAATATACCTTTGATTTTACATTTTGAAGGTGGACTCTGAATAGTAAAATAAACATTTCAGATTTTTAGGGTAGACTCTAGATCATAAACACAGTGACCACTGGTGAATTGGATATAGAATTTGAATGAGAATAAGGTATGGGTGCACTGTATAATTGAGTAAACCCCATCAATCTATGAATTTGTCAAGATTGCTCCTGAAGATCAATACAAAGTCTTATTATTGTTCTTAGCCTTATATTTAAACTGTTTTTTCTGTTTTGCATTTGAAAAATACTGCACATATTTTCTTTGCCAGCGATGTGGAGGAATTGTTGCAGGAATAGCCTAACATCCATGCATTTAGAACAGTGTTACCAACATTGCGATAATATCGTGATGTTGGCGATATTATTGGCAAAATCAAGGTTGGCAATATTTTCCGATATTTTCATTTTTACAACATTGTTTTTCATTCTTACTACATTTTTCGATA
Organism: Picea engelmannii; assembly: GCA_009831015.1. NCBI lineage: Eukaryota > Viridiplantae > Streptophyta > Pinopsida > Pinales > Pinaceae > Picea > Picea engelmannii. The sequence goes on from ML800291.1 coordinate 177,934, forward strand.
TTTTCTCCAATGTTACCGATATTTTCGTTTTCGTTTTCAGACCCTCTGCGATATTTTGCCAATGCCAATGTTTGCAACACTGATTTATATATAGTTTAGATCCGTGTCATAGGATGTTTGAGAAGTACCACATGATGTTGGACATTGCATATAATACACTCCTCATTTTTAAATTCTACCTTCATATCAAAGTTTGAAATTCTATTAATACAAAGAAGTACTTTTTTAAACTTGGTTACACGTAAAAGGTCATCAAATATCTTAGGACATCAGTTGCACCCATATGAAGCCTTGCCCAACAACCTTATTACTGTTGTCATCCCATAAAAGACGCTGCAGGGAGATTGACAATATATCACGAACCACTCCCTATGTGGAGTCATATGTCTAGCTGCACTAAAATCCATGAATATTTCATTCGATTCCATTGAAGGGCACACATAAACTTAAATGAAGGTTCTTTCTTGATCGCACACCATTGTGTTTACTTGTGTGTGCATCTTCTCTCCATTCCTTTCCTCTTTTCATTGAATTTCTTTTCTTGCAATGTTTTTATATAATGATTAGGCCTTTTATTGTACTAACCATTGTTTGCTTGTGTGTGCATCTTCTCTCCATTATTTTCCTCTTTTCATTAAATTTATTTTCTTGCAATGTTTTGATATAATGATTAGGTCTTTTATTGTACTAACCAGCATCCTTAAATGAAGGTTCTTTCTTGATCGCACACCATTGTGTTTACTTGTGTGTGCATCTTCTCTCCATTCCTTTCCTCTTTTCATTGAATTTCTTTTCTTGCAATGTTTTTATATAATGATTAGGCCTTTTATTGTACTAACCATTGTTTGCTTGTGTGTGCATCTTCTCTCCATTCTTTTCCTCTTTTCATTAAATTTATTTTCTTGCAATGTTTTGATATAATGATTAGGTCTTTTATTGTACTAACCAGCATCCTTTTCCTGTAACTTATTATACAATGGGTTTTATTTGCAGAATCATAATCCCTTTTTCTAACAAATAAGGCTATGGTCGGATCACTACCTCTCGAACCTTTATCCTTTTCCATGTTTTTATTTCAAAAAATGGTGACTTTGTTAACTATTAATTTCCTGACCTAATTGCTTGATATAATCACGCTTTGAAAAGAATCTAGCAAATTTGCCAGCAAGGTTGATGCACTATCTTTTTCAAAGATGGTTGAGTCCACTTCGACTAACCAGTTTAACATGGTTGATGTGGGTACCAATGTTGTCTCCTTTAGACATTGTTAATACGAAAAATGTCCATAGAAACAATTTGGAGGTCACATTCTTTGCTTCATATGTCTACACCAATGTGTTCTAAGCTTCTTTTTTGAGTTCTTTACATCAACCAACTCCTTTAGGTTATGGACTATATTGTCTAGTGCCTTCACATCTTTTTGTTATCACTTTGCACATGCATTTGAATATATTGATTTGGTATATGTCTCGTTAAGACTCAACAAACTTTTACAAATCTTTGTCCAAAGAAGATCAAGTGGATTTCGTGTTTCCCAAATGGAAGCCCACATCTTCAAATTTTAATTACCTGAATGTATTGGAAGCCCCACAACAACTCATATTGATTCTCTCACAAGGAACCAACACACCAACAACAACTCAGAAGGATGCTCTCACAAGGAACCAACACACCAACATTGTTATGACAAATGACAAACATTCCACTCAATGATCATTAGCGCTAAGTCTAATCAACACATGCAACTCTACTACCAAGAAGTTTGAGATTATCGACACATAAATTATTGACGTAGTTTAAATGTTCTACGTTTTGGATTTTTTCAGCAACCATCATTGAAATTCGACTATACAATTGTTGGTGAAATCTCAATTTTCTGTTACTTAAATTGTATTTTTGAATGCATAAATGGATTCAACACCCTGATAAACCCTTGGAACACTCAGATTGTACAGACTCAACAACTCAAATATGCAATTCCAACAATTCTTGGTCGAATTTCGACCAAAATTGGTTGGAAAAACTACCCCAAAAAAAGTCCAAAACGTAGAATGTTTAGACTACATCTAAATTATTTTTCATTAAGTAAATATGGCTAGGCAATTTGCCCATAATTTTGTATTGTGATTTTATGAAATCAAGTATTTATTAATACACATATTATTAGGTACATTTGTACATGTACAAGGCATCTTTTGTAATTTCTTAGAACACAATAATACACATGTTATTGCATATTTTGTTGGTGTCCTTATGGCCATTGCACTTCCTCTTTCCTTATGCAAGCGCCATAATATAACATGGAAGAAATATAATGATGAGAAAGGAGAACATCTTGCTCTAAAAGAATGAAGCTCAAGGAAATGTTGTGATGAATGGCAATATAAGATTTAAAATATGCTAAAATATTGTATCTAACAACGATAGAAAAGGGTCATAATATAACGCGGAAGAAATATAATGATGAGAAAGGAGAACATCTTGCTCTAAAAGAATGAAGCTCAAGAAAAGGGTCATAATATAACGTGGAAGAAATATAATGATGAGAAAGGAGAACATCTTGCTCTAAAAGAATGAAGCTCAAGAAAATGTTGTGATGAATGACAATATAAGCTTTAAAATATGCTAAATTATTGTATTTGATAGAAAAGTTGGAGGTGCTAAAAAGATGGAAGGAAATTCATACATGCAAAAAATTACCTTATTTTGTGGCATGTTGTGCATCCCTACAATTATTTGCTTGAGTGTGTTATTTGTGAGTTAAATATGTTGTGACATCCCTCTACTAGGATGCTTGGACATTTAGTTGTGTAGCCATATGTGGTGGTGCTAACAAAATTTTGATAATTGAACAACAATGTGAAATTGTTTTGTGAATAATTGTTATGAATGACCTTCCACAAATGAATTTGATTTCTTTCCATCGTGAACAATGTTTTCACATGACATATACAACATTAAAATTAATTGTGATGGGTTTATGTGGAGTCCCCTAAAAAATTATCAACAAGGGACATATATTTCTAACATGCATCCCTTTTGCAATAGTGTAATGCCCCTCCATGGTGTTCACAAAAAACAAAGCATGAAACTTACAAAAGTGGAATATATATATATATATATAGAGAGAGAGAGAGAGAGAGAGAGAGAGAGAGAGAGAGAGAGAGAGAGGTTTTACTAATGACATCAATTTATTTCCTTGGTCATATAATCCCCTCATAAGGGTTAATCATAATAAAAACAAAAGTACAAGACAAATTTCAATAATCGCGTCTTTTTCAATCACAATGATATGTATACGTCAATTCTCGCTAGCTCAATTGGTTAAGGTGTGGGTTTCGTTTGTTGGGCGACCTGAGTTCAATACCCTTACAGTGAGTTTAGTTGGGAAGAGACACCCAAAAATCCAACCATGTTAAGGGTTGGTGCGACCAAGGTCGGGTACGATCTCCGAGTGATTTTGACGACTTAGATGCCCCTAAGTTGTGGTTTCTTAGCCAATGGTTAAAAATGTTGTCCCCATAGGTTACAGGTACATTTAAAAAACAATGCTATGTATACTATATATAATTTCAAATACACGATATTAGTGCTTAAAACATTTCAATCATAATATCATAACTAAAGAGAAAATAACAAGTAGCAAAGTTGGCTTAGTTACCAATTTAATCAAGATAAGATTTTAGTCTACAATGATTAGTCCTCTACTAATCATTCAATGGTTCACAAATGTCCTCAACATCAATAATATAACAATTCTGTTATCAAATGACATTTTTAATCCACAATTATTAGTCCTCTACTAATCATATAATGGTTCACAATTGCTCTTAACAATAATACAACAAATTTTCCCTCAAATGGCCATATACAATCAACCTTAAATCTTTATAAGTGGTTCACGTTCATTTCATTCAAGTGCAAATTGCATGTAAATTATCAATCACAATTCTCTATAAAATGGTTGGAAAAAGAATTGTTCCATCAATTTTTTTGTAAATATTATTTTAATTGAATATTTCTCCTTGTACAGTTAATTCATATGAACAAAATTCAATTATGAATGCATAAAAAGAGTTTTCTTCTTCAATCCTAATAAACATTCTACATCATCACTTAAAGACAATCAGCTTGGAATAATGAGACAAAGTTTTAAAGAGATTCAAGAGTATGTAGTTACTCAATCGCATCTATTTCACATACATTAAAACATGGTAAGATGTTACATCATAACAATAGCATGCATATAATCTTTATTCGGACCTATAAAAATCCATTCCTTTCTTCAACTAGGTAAATTACAAAACCCAAAAGGGAAAATTCCCAATGTTTGTTCACTATGGGGTTTCTTCTAGATCAAATGAAGACTTACAGTCAATCAAAAAGAGGGCTTACGACACTTGATAAGAGAATAAAACACTACCTAAGCAAACATATATTACCTCCTTAGTCATAGGGACAAAACCTAGAAAATTGTCCCTTTTAAAACCCTTCAAAGCCAATTTTTAAAGATGAGAACACATGCTACGGGATGTATACACGCTTTTGTTGAAGAAAATGAGAGTATGCCCTGATGTATATACTATTGTTCTTAAAGAGAGTGTATATGCCTATGTTTACGAGAATGTTTTTACAAAATTGCTCGAAAACAATCCTACAAGTCTTTATTAAGGCTAATGGCTTGGGTTAGGTTTTATAACAATTGGAAAGTTATGCTCTAACTCTAATCTAGTGCTATAACTCTCCCATGTAAGATTCAATTCACAATTTCTCTAAAAATAAACAAAACCCCAAACAAGATTTCAAGTTACAAGTTATTTGTCTATAAATTGAATTTTCCATAATTGTATACCCCTTTTCTGATGGATTTAGAAGATTTTCCCTTGATTATTCTTTAATTCCAAGCTAGCTCCAAGTATTGGTTCCAATTCTTCTTTGCCAAATATATTTTTTGCTTACCGATTGACCACCCTACCAACTCCCAAATGGGTATTCTTCTTTCTCAGGGACCCTTGCGCTACAATGGGTTGTATGAGAAGAGTAAATAAAATAGCATTCAAGTTGTGTGGCTCCTTTAAATCATACGAAGTCCCCACCTCCCATGTACATACACAATCTTGAGACCAAACTTAACACCAATTCAACAAGAAATTTTTAGCATTACAACATTCATCTAGCATGAGGGTGCAAAAATGTGAGCTCTCAAGTCCAATGTTCCTTTCTTATATGGTCTTTGAAGTTCATGCCATTTGTTTATCTCATGCACAATATCAATTATTTTAATTACTATCTGCATATTATTCACCCAACCATGTGTCACTCCACACACAAATAATTATTTATTTAAAAAGCAAAATAGAGATTATTTATCAAATCCCAACCTCTTCTTCTATTTTTACTTTTAGATGTTTCCTAGATCTTTTATTTTTTGCTCATTAAGTGGGTGCACATGAAATTACTATTTTCTATTTAAATAAAATTGATTTTCTTTCCATTTAACCCACTCCTTTCTACATGCATTTCCACTTCCAGTTATAAAATAAATTATATTTCCCTTTTCATAAAAATGTGAATAAGTCTATATGATTAGTCAAACCACTCATGCAATTCATTCAATTTTCTTTGATAAAATTAAATACATATGTCAAATGATAGTTTTCTTCAAAGTATACATAAATTGAATCAAAGTCAATATCAATGGTGAGAACAAGTTACCTCGGAGCCTTCAAGTATTCGATACCATGAGCTAGACATAATCTCTACAATTCTTCAATTACTATACACCAAGAGCTAGACATAATCTTTACAACTCTTCAATTGCACAATACCAAGGGTGTCATGTCGTTACATGTCCTTCAAGTATTACCTACTAGTATGTGCCAAGGGTGCCATGTTCTGCATGCCCTTCAAGTATCATTTTTCAATGTTGGGGAACAATGTCATGGTTGAGACTTAACTAACCCAACTTATCCACCACTAGTGAGAGACTCTGTAATTAAGGAATAAGGATTGACACCTTATTGTGCACCTCTTAGCAATACCTTATAAGCGACTGAATCAATGGCCTACTCTTATGACCATGTGTAACCTCTAAGAAAAAACATAAAACATATATTTTTCAACCTACTACACGACATGGAGGCCAGTAGGTACAAATGGAAAACCTAGATCTCCTCCTCCTAATGGTACTCATGTCACATCTCATTATACAACCCTTTTCCCATGAGTAATCTTATTCAGAAAATGTTTTCCTATCTTTGTACACATCTAGAGACAACATATCAAATAGCATAATCCATTAACCATGAATAAATAACAAGCAATGTCATATACATGCCAATCATACATAATTTGATCCCATCCCAGGTCCACGTATCTTGACTCAATTCAGAGTCCATATACACATGTAGTTCTTCTTGTCACACTTGAAAAACCATCGATAACATCATATAATATAATATAATTCATCATATAACCATGTGTTCATTTTCAATATTCCATAACATCACAAGAATATCAAAGCATAAACTACAAAAGATATATGTCCATATCAAGCAATAATCATATCAAATTAGATCAAAGGTTTAGATCACACTATCCATAAATGCCTCTGGCAATCAACCATGTCATTTTTTAACCAAAATGCCCTCAAATAATAACATCATATTAGTCAAATAAAATCAAAGCAAAAGAAAAGAGTACAAAGACAACCAATAAATTACATATTAAATTATAAACATTACTAATAATATTTTAAATTGATTAGAAAATTAAGTTACAAGAAAATTGAATATTTTGTACCTAAGGTGGCAACCACCCCTAGTGCATTCCTTTCGTAAATACATCCAAATTGATATTTTTTTAATGAATGCATACTAACTACTGAGGCTACTTACCACCATTCATCATCCATTATTTCTTAAAGTGAATGATTTGAAAATGAAATCCAATGATCAATGAATTGTCTCCTAATATACCAAGTTAATTTTTAGAGGCTAAAACGTTTCTTAACATATACACAATGTGAATACACCATCATGATTCATGATCATCTGCAACAAATGACACCACCCATTGTTCCGGAATAAGCAGAGGTTGATGTTTGATTCCCTTGTTGCCCATAAAAGAGGTATGTTGTTTCATCCAACGTTGATCCATGAAGCCCTTGCGATGTTGATGACTTGACTAGAGGCATGTTCTCTCTCCTTAATTCCATTCTACAAACATTTTTTAAGTTTACATGGAGTTTTAATTTGTGTTTTGTTTCTCCCATCTTGATTTTTAGGTTTATGTTTTTAAAAGGGCACGTCAATATTAGGGAAGAAAGCAAAGCAGGCTTTGCCTTCATATCAATGTTTTAAAAGGGCTGGGTTGGTGTTAGGGAGTAAAACATAGCATGATTTTGCCTTCCTAACAACGTTTTGTCTATTAAAAATAAAATCCAGACTCACGATACATATCTATCATCGTGGATAATTTTGTGCATAAGTCTAAAAAAAATTGGGTTTCATTTCTAGGTATTTTCCTAATCCAAGTGATGTCGTTTCTGCTTTTGGTGAAAATGCTACTAATGTCATTAGTTCTTTCTTCACTACCTATGGGTCTAGCTCTAACTTCAATTTTCTAGTAGGGTCTAGATTTATCCAGCATGGGTCAAAATATTGATTTCAAAAATATGAATAAGCTATAGAGTGGACTAAACCAATAACTAGTTCTATTATTGAATAAATTACTTCCTCTACTTTTTGTGCTAAAACAAAGCTTCTTGTTATTGCTTAACCAACCAAACTCATAGCTTCGAGAGAATCTGTTCGGAAAATGATAATTTTGTGCATAAGTCTAAAAAAAGTTGGTTAATTATATAGTTGTTGTGTATTGAGCCTCTAGTTGGACTTAATGTATTTGTATATTTATTTTGAATGCAAGATTTTGGGTTGTATGTGATTTGGTTCAATGTGTATAAACATTATATAGGATATGTGTAAGTGTCTTCATTTGTTTCACTTTTATGATTTATCTCCATAAAAAAATTTCTTCTTTTAATAACCAACAATGAGGTCAAATTTGACCTCTAACATCCACATAATCTAGAATCCATAAGAAAATATAAAATAACAATGGAATTATCATTGCAGATACTTAATTCATTCATTACCCATTGCATTCAAAGAATTACAAAACAAAATGTAACATAAACCATTCTACACGAGCTAGTCATGAATACTTATCTATAATTAAGGCCAAATCCACCAAATTGGTCATTAAGGAGGCGATTCATTGTCCAACTCTAGGAATCAACTAGGGATTCCACCTCCAAGCCAAATTATCATAACACCAAGGAGAAAGAAACTCATATGGGGGTCTAATATCACTCAACCCAACCCATTACTCTCATGACATAGCCAACCTACTCATTACAAAGTGTATTAGGCATTCATCCACCCATCAAGTAGCCCATGAGGGCTTCACCTTTTTGACCAATATATTATCACATTCATTCATAAAGGGGGGTTTTAAATTGTGAAAAATAAAGTCAAGATATTGTAGGTATTGGGGAGGGGGATGTGGAACATAGAGGGGGTTTATAGGTATTTGGGGTATAAAAAGGGGTAGCTGGTAAAACTAAGGGATATCTAGTAAAAATAAAGGTTTTTAAAATTGGAAATATGTATTGGGAGGGGGGTTCAACAAAAATATTTTGGGAGGCATTTATCAATATCTAGTGAAATTAGAGGCATTGTTTAATATCTCACAAACACACGTGCTATGTCCTAGGTTCACCGAGTGAAAACCTTGTGAATTAGCCATGACATTCTCTTCCACTGTCCTACACAACACAAGGAAGATCTTCCCTTTCTCTTCTCAATATTGCCTCAAGGGTATTCTTGCCTTCAAGTGCTTTTCAATGTATGTAGAAAGAGTCCAAGACTATTGGTTACCTTTTGGGAATAACCTAGAGGAGCAACACTTGGCTCAATTGTCCAAGATGTCCATGAGAAACAATAACAAGGTTGCGGGTTTAATTTTGTTTGCTTCCATTGTTGTGGACATTCCAACCATGGATTTTCCCTCAAAACTCCGCATTTTCTCTCATATTCTCAACATCGAGTCTCCAACTTCCACAAGCTCTTACCAACAATAAGTCCATGTGGTTCTTTTACCATTTGCAATAATTATGGTTTCACACAAGTCCCTTCATAAAAAAGAAAAGGGAAAGTGCTAATAGAAGAGTGGAGAGTGATTCATCCATAATCATGTGAATGAGGATCCCCTCAAGAATTTGCATGACATACTTTTCCTTGCATGTGAAGTACATCCTTCCTAAAAAGCATGCAAAAAGGTCAAAAGAATCACTCAAATCAAGATAGATGGGAAAGATTTGTAAGAAAGCATGGGCTAAAGAGTAGTGCTTCCCAGAGGAAATGTGTCAAGGTCAAATCAACCATGTACACTTTTTCTCTTCACCTCTTGTGTTATCATAGTACCCTTATTGCTTCCTCAAGAAACCCTTTTGGTGGATAATTATATTATTATTATTTTCCATTTATACATGTGTTAGCATACATAAGCACACCATGGAAAGTATAACAACCACTTCATAATCTTAACTAACATTGGGAATTATAGCCATTCACTAGTTGGGCCTTAAACTTGAGCTTTGCATTAAAGCATTTTACATTTTTACAACTAGTGAGCCCATATAACTCAACCCACATGGCTTGACATCATTCCAGGTGATTATGTGGATGACTAATTATACTCAACTTTACTAGCCCTGACCAAGCCCAGTCACATAAACCACCTCATCAAAATAATACATGATTTAACACATTATATTTCAAGGGTATTACATTCTACTCCCCTTGAAATAACATCATCCTCAATGAACCTTTCTTTGTAGCAATTAGACCACATATTCATTCTTTAGTTGATTGTGCAATGTTATCCTCTATATTGTAAACTTGCATTTGCTAGTTATCTTGGATAGAAATGTACAACAATTCCTTTCACTACCTTGAGATGCTTAAGGCTTGCCCATTTCAACATATACATGTAGAAATCATCAAAGGAAAGCTTGCATGTCATAGCCATTTCAATGCAACAATTATTCCATGCATGAGACTTTAAAAATTCAAAACTAAAGCACATATATTCACAATATGAGATATAATATGCAATTTTAGCCCAATACTTATTTTTATAAATATATGTTCACTTCACCTGGTTACCATAAACGAGATTTAGCATAATGTCTTCTCTAACACACCCAAAATAAAGTATTACTTGATCCAAGCTAACGTTTTCCATGAATCTCACATTGAATATTCATCTAAGTCACCTCTTCGTTACAATGATTGACCTTCATAGGTTTTAGGAATTCCCATCTCTACTACATAGTCCCTCAATGATCTATCATTTTCCAAGTTCCTTATACAAAAGAAGCGTCCCTAATTCCTTATACCCATTAAACCTCTTGGGCTCATACATCTCCTCCTCTTCTAAACAATACCTTGGGTGATCCATCGTTTTCCAAGGTTATCATAGGCATGAAGAGTGCAAGCCTTCAGAGTTCTAACAAGGTGTCCCATTGGCAACTCAGCCATTCATTGATCAAAACAGTCAAGGAATAACACAATGTTTTAGTGTCATACAGTTGTGTCCTTCCTTTCCTTTCAAGTTTATAAGAAGTGATCATCTTCCTCACAAGACAAATCCATCATTTCACATGTATCATAGACACACAATTACCATGAGATACTATCATTAAAATTTCAATTAGATTTTTCACTATACTTCATCCAATAGTCAAATTTAACAAATATGAGATCCCTCTCATAATGTTGGCCTTTGCATATGGTAGTGACCAATTTTCATTATGGGCTTACTCTCATGGCCATATCCAAGACAACTCTATCGATCTATCCTTTTTGACCAAGATTTCATTCAACCAAACACAACATAAGTATTTGTACATACAATCTTTGTATTGCTACATTCCCAACAACACATGAAATGATCATGAAATTGTCACACCAATAATTCAATCATTTTCAATTGTTAACATTTTTAATTGTAATGAAACAATGCTCATTATATCAACAATAATATAGTTACCATCATGCACTCAAAGTTTGCAATCAAACATGCATGCAAGTATCAACACAATCAAGCATATGTGCAAGGATTTATGTATGCATAACCACAACTTGCACATCTACACAATGTACTAATGCACACTTGCATTACCCAAGAATACCATATTTGTTGAATCATATAATCTATCATGACAAATTGCAAAACTTAGCCAATGCTAAGGCCTATTCTAAACACCTCACCAACACTTAATCAACCATCTATACACTTTTCTCTCTATCCAAACACAACACAAGGGAAGGTCTTACCTTTTTATGCTCAACTATCCATCATGATTTCTTCCTCTCTAATGATCTTTAATGCCAGCTAGAAGGTTATAGTTCAAGTGTAATGAACAATAGTTCATATATGTAATATCCAACATAAGAATGAAAAAAAGTTGAAATTCATATAAGAAAAATAATTATATAATTAATAATGAATGATCATATATGAGATAATACAATGAGCCTCATGGTAGTATACTTATATGAATTGACTAGTCACAAAGGTGAATCGTTTTTCTTCTTAGGTTATGTCCATTTATTGTTGTTGTTGCATTTCATATTTATTACATTGCCTCTCCCTTCAAATATGCTTTTTCCTCAAAGCATAAAAGGTTATGTCTTCATTCTTGTTTGTAATGCTTTAACATGATACTGTGTTCTTGATGTTGTCATAGTCGAAGGAATGAGGAAGTACTATTTTCAAAGTGTTGAACAAATATATTGTCTTATTGTTGAAATGTTAGTCCACTCTAGTTCTATCTTTTGTGGAACTATGTGTTTATAGGGTTCTTGGATGAAACTTTTTGAATTGTGATTCCAAGAATAATTGTTGTTTTGAGACCAAATTGCACTGGAATTGATAATTTTCAGAAGATAGATCACATATTGTCTTTGTCATGGTAGTGATGCCAATACATTGATTGGTTAAGGTGTAACTCTTGTGATTAGGATGTCGATAAGGCATCCTTGTATCTTGTGTCTTGTTTTTTGAACATTCGTATCTTGATGCTTATGGTGACTTGTTAGGGCTTCTATTTATATTGTTTGTATTCGATGTCTAAAGATATTCTTCATTCAAATAGATAAGTCATTGTTTCCTTGTTGATCATAAAGGCTTTGTTGATAATTTGTTCTAGTTTTTCTTGTTGTATCTACTTTTCATTTTTTAGTTTCATGACTTGTGTGATCAAGCTTTGACAATGATTCTTAAGACAATAAATTTCTTCATGTTTATCAACTACAACGCTATGAAAAAATTTCTAGTAATCTTGCATCTTTTGTAATGACTTCTGGTTAGCTTGAATGATCACATCTTATTCATCTTTAGATCTTTTGGTGAAGGATATTTTGAGAATGGATTCATTCTAAGTTCCTACAAGATTATCTTATTCTTCTTATAAGAGAATGTAAAAAAAAAAAATCATTTTTAAGATGAAGGTACTCAATGTTTCCATCTAGGTTGAACCTAGAATAATGTCAACCTCTTTTTCAGATATAAATCTAGTGTTGAGTTGGGGTATGAAAATATAATAATTGCCAATTCTCACTGGTAGTTTACTTATTTTATATCTATTTTCATTCAAAGAGTTTGTGTTTTCGATTACACTTGACTTGGGGATAAAAATTGATTAACCATATATCAACATTAATGTAATTTTTATATTTACTAATATAAAGAGCAATTTTTCTATTGAAAAAAAATGGTCTATGTGGTATTATATTGTTGACACAAAAGTACCTAATTTGAGATATTTTACATAAAAATATAAAAATGCAAGATGGTATAAATCTTACTTAAAACGGTACATACCTGTAAGTGTTAGATAATGCATTTTTTCACTTTATCATTAAATTTCCTTCAAGATTGCAAGAACTTTGAGCAAATACACTAGAAGTGAAAACTTTATGCAATGAGTCAAAATTGCAGTATGTCAATGCCTTGATAGTAAACAAAGTAGAATAACAATAAATACTCACAACCTTCACACATAAGTCTCTAATATGTTTGTTCTTGGTTAAATAACTCATGAAGAAGAACAAATTAGTAGATTGATTTTCTCTTAGCTAATTAGATGCAACATCTTTAACTTGTAATTTTTTGAAAAAAAAAAAATCTTTAAAAAACCTTATCAGCTAATTCACTCCAAAGAGTGAAAAAAGAAAATTGATTTGTTTTAGACTAATTAACTTTGATTAATTAACTATATAAATATCATTGACTACAATTACCTATTTTTTCAATAATAACTAACCATTATATCTTTAATATCTTATTCATTTATCATTATCATTATAATTATTTATGTAAATCACCATAAAATATTACTCCAACAATCTCACTCAATAAAAAAATTATTCACTAACACTACTACAACAATCTCACTCAATAAAAATTTATTCACTAACACTAACAATTTCCATTCTGCATCATTAAAAACATAGAAACATGTGTTCATTCCACATTATAAAAAATGTAGAAACATAAAGCATGCATTATTAAAAACATAGAAACATGTGTTCATTCCACAATATAAAAAAATGTAGAAACATAAAGTATGTATAGCACGTAATATTAAGGTTTCACTCACAAAGTCCCATGAGACAGCGCGGTTGGTAAAGACCTTTCTCCATGTTGGGAGGAGGTCTTGAGTTCTATTCCGGCTGGGTCTCCGGGACGAATTGTAATGGCTGTTAGTGCCAGTCTGGACAGTGATGTAAATGATTTATATCTCTAATATAAATCGAGTTAATTTCTCATGGAAAAAAAGGTTTCACTCACAAAACGAATGAAGTAGTTAAAGAAAAATAGAAGGAATGTAGTAGATAAGAAAAAGAGGAGGATTGAAGTAAATGAAAAAAAGAAATGGATTTTTTTTAGTCTTTTGGAAGGGAAATGGATAATAATGATTGAAAAAAATTATATTTGATGTAATCATACATATAATAAATTATAAAGTGTTAAATTTATTTATTTTTATAAAAAAAAAATTTATAAAATATAAAAATGTGATTAAAAGAAAATTTAGATATAAATAAAAAAATTGGAAATTTTTGTTATTTAATTTTTTTAAATAAAAATTTAGGGTTTTTTTTTCTTTATTAACGATAAACTTTAGTGGCAATTATGAGATTTCATTGTTAATAGGCCACAACCTCCAACATATTTATAATTATTCTAGAAGCAACATAAATTCATATATATAATTGTGTTGTTTGCACAGTTCAACTATATAAAATTTTGTGGGTCCTTACAATCCACACACACACATATTGTGTGCGCTTGCAATCCAACATGATTGTATTTGAACTGGTTATAGAGGTTGTGCCTTGCCATTTGTGATAATAATATGCTAATTAAATCCAGGTGGGATAATAGACTTACCCATAAAACTAAACACAAATTGGAAAGATGAGGATTGAATTGAACTCAAAGTATGTAGTGTTGGGAGATTGTAATTGGCATAACATGATGTTAGTATGTAAAAGCAAGTTCTACAAATAAACATAATAAAACAAGAAAAAATTTACATTTATTTGGTTCCAAACATGTTTAAAGTGTTTCCTTATTATATATCTTATTATTATGTGCCTAATTCTCACATGGTTTCTTATTTGAAGGAGCTCACTTAGAACTTGCTAAAGGCATACCTAACCACTTTTTAATTTATTGAGTTAGTATAGTGTTGCATCTTTTAAAATTTGGTGCAACAAGTCTTGTGTTGCAGGCTTTAAAACTTTGGAGAGTTGTTCCATATCACACCACTTTACACTTTGTGTGCAAAACTTTGTCTTGTGCACTATTTTGCGCCTCTTAAAAAGATTTGGTGTGATATGTTGCACCTCTAAGAACTTTGGGTGCGATGTGATAAGCCTTGTCTTATACACCCTTTAAGACTTTGGAACAAAGCACCCTTTTAAAACTTTAGATGATATGAACCATAAAAGACCTTGCCTCATGTGTATCACACTTAACT
The DNA here is from genome assembly GCA_009831015.1 of Picea engelmannii. Classification (NCBI taxonomy): domain Eukaryota; kingdom Viridiplantae; phylum Streptophyta; class Pinopsida; order Pinales; family Pinaceae; genus Picea; species Picea engelmannii. Next base: position 193,049 of record ML800291.1, read on the forward strand.
AAAGTTTGGTGCGATGTGATAAAATTTTGTTGCAATGAAGCAAAGTTTGAGAAAGTGTGATATGTTGCATGAAACACAAATTTGACATGATGCAATGTGTTGCACTAAAAGAGGTGTCACGACCTTTAAAACTTTGGAGATTTACGTCATATCGCACCACTTTACACTTTGTGTTCAAAACTTTTCCTTGTGCATTATTTCGTGCTTCTTCAAATTTTTTGGCGTGATGTGTCACACCTTTAAGAACTTTGGGTGGAGTGCGATAAATCTTGTCTTATGTGCCCTTCAAGACTTTGGAATGAAGTTCCCTTTGAAATATTTGGATGACGTGAACCGTAAAAGACCTCGCCTCGTGTGTATCACACTTAACAAATTTTTGGTGTGATGTGATAAAAATTTGTCATGGTGAATAAAAGTTTGAGGAAGTGTGATATATATCATGAAACAAAACTTTGATGTGATGCGATATGTCACACTGAAAGAGGTTTGCTAAGAAACATGTCACGCAAGTGTTAACATTTGATCCATGTGATACATTGCAATTTTAAATGGTTTAAAAGCATCATGAGCCAAGGGCGTAGTAAAAACCCAAATAAAAACATTCCAACCACATTTTGCTTGTACAAATTTTCTTTACCATTGAAATTAAATTAATTTCGATAAAAGGGCTTGTCTACAAAACCACCCAAAATATAAACTCTGAAGGAAAAAAAACCACAAATAAATAAATAAAAAATAGAATTACTCACTATGTATTGCTATGCTCTATTCTTCTATAGTGTGAATAAAACTATTGAATTCAATACAAATACAATGAGCTTACTTTAATGCATTCGAGAAATATAAGCAAAGATTATTCTTCTATAGTGTGAATAAAACTATTGAATTCAATACAAATACAATGAGCTTACTTTAATGCATTCGAGAAATATAAGCAAAGATGAGCATGCCACAAATTTAGCCATAAAAGTGAAGAAAACAACTAAGTAAGCTTAGAAGTGCATAAAATTGGTTATAAAAATAGCAAGTACATTGTTGACGAGAATAGAAAGTGAGATGAAGTGTGCTAAAGTATGTCAATGTTCTAACTTTGACATTAAAGTTTAAAGTTTATTTTTTACAATTATAGTACTCAAGGAATTTATTTAGATGGTTGGTCTCCCAACTACAACTTCTTTCTTCATTGTAGTTAGTATCCAACAACACAATTCCTTCAAATGAAGGAAAGAAAATTCCCAACAAATTTAATGGAAAAATCTCTCAAATTAAAAAAATATATAATTGATATTTTTACATAAAATCTTAAAATTATTTGAAATTTCCTATTCTAAAGTCATGTAAAAAAAATTGCCTAGAAAATTGACCCACAATTACTACTCTACATGAACATAATAACTGAATGAAAATTAGGGATTTCATTCTAATATTTATAAATATAGTTATTATGAGACTTAGCTAACTACACATCACAAATGACAAATTTCATGGCACTAATACTTTTTTGGAAAAAAAATTTGCTCAAATTATATTAGTGATATATTTTTTTTAACATTTTTCCATTCATAATCAGGAATTAATTATTATTACTTAATAATATAATAGTCCGAAGAAAATCAAAACTAAATTTTTCCTTTCTATTTGACTTGAGCATTGTAGAAATCTATATGCTAGTATATAATAATAATAATAATAATAATAACGACCAAGCCAGACATCTAATTGGTGTATGAGACCTCCTTGTTTATGGGACAATGGACCCCCTCTGCCCAGCGATTTGATTGGTAAAATCTACGAAGGTATACATACCCTACCCCTCTGGATTTGAACTTGTGACTTTTTAAGAGGAAACACATGTTCTTAACCATTAAACCCAGTAAAACAAGAACATATGAACTAAGTAAAAATGTTAAAACCACAAATTAAAATCACAATACTTAAAATTTAAAACTACTTTACGAGGGGTTCAAATTACCAACCTTTCACGTGACAATGGAAATCAATGTTACTTTGATGTCTTCAAGCCATGACTCGAGCCAAAAAAAATTAATGGAAGTAGTGTGCCAAATTAATGGAGTAGTCCGACCCGCATGGTGGGGCTGCAAAGTTAACTATAGGAACACATGGCATTAAAAATATTAATGGAGTAGTCCGACCCGCATGGTGGGGCTGCAAAGTTAACTATAGGAACACATGGCATTAAAAAGTTAATTTGAGGAAAAAAAATTAAATAAAATTTGTCACATAAAATTTGTTTCATCAAAACTAATTACCAATCAAAAATTAAAATATTTAATATCAAATATGTGAAAAATGATTTTTTTTCAAAAACTTTAATTAATAAAAAATATGTGAAAAATGATTTTTTTTCAAAAGCTTTAATTAATAAAAAAAATATAACAAACATGGCACGCAAAATTAATATAAAGTAAAAAAAGTTTGATTTCAAAGTGACTATAAAAAGTAGGTATAATAAGATGATTGAGTATGTGTTTTCTTATTAAGAAATAATGTAAAAGATTGTTAGTAGATTCCCATAATTATAGCCAATTATACATTTTAGATATATGTCATTTTTCCTTCCATTTTGATGGAATCGTCCCCATAAAATATGTTGGAGTGGAACATTACATCTAGTATAATAGAATATGAATTTCTAAAATTATTTAAAAGTAATTAAGTTTGTTTTTATTAGATTTATGTATAGATGTGGCGAAGAAACAAAATATAAAAAACTTCAACAAAGTTTGAAGCTCAAAAAAATTATATTGGGCTCATGTGTCAAATGACCTTAATAATAATGAATGATTTTTAAAAAGGGTTTTATTAAGTGAAGTAGTAATGTTTGAAGAAATTTAAGAAATGGACAAACTTATCTTCTTTTTAATAAAAAAAAATTCTTGCAATTTGGTTCAAATTTTTTCAAAAATCATAGTTTGATTTTATTGATGAGAACTTTGATCATGAAATTTTGTGTTTAGAGGTTTTGGTACATTTTAAGATGACTTAAATCATTGGAATTTAGAAATAATATGTAGATTATATGAAAACTTTATGTAAGTTTCTATTGAAGGAAAGAAGCTAGAAGTTTTAGCAAATATTTTTTCTCGATGTTCTTCAACCATATTGGCACATTGGTGCACTTAATTGTCACTCACACTAGTGCATATCCATACCACAAACACCAAGATAGGTTAATTTTTTTTAAAAACATAAACCATTTTTCAAAAACACATTGTTGATGAACCCAATTAATTAAAGCACCAATGTGCCCCAAAGATTAAACCACAACGATGTGTAATCATGCTACATGCACAAGTTATTATGGAATATTTTGTAATAAAATATCATTATTTTCAAAAATGGTTTTCTAGTGCATCATATATATGAACTTGCAACATCGATTCATAAGACCAATATGTGCACAAATATAAGTTAAAAAAAAAAGTATCATTGGTGCGCTAGATACCAATACATCAAGGTATCAGATGCACCACTCTAAGGTTAAAAAAAAACAATTATTGAACCAAATTCCATTTGTAAGTTTCATCAAGTGCTACAAACCATACAAGCACCAGTGATCATTATCCCCTTAGGACCACCCTATTGTGAGGTGCTAATGAATAGCCACATTTCTCAATTATTTCACTTCTATAATGGATTTGCATTCATTTTGAAGAAAAAAATTGTTGGCTATACTATCCCTGACTTGCGAGACTGGCCAGTGGCTGAGATGCTACGACCCAGGGGCATCTAAGCTGTCAAAATCACCCGGGGATCGCACCCGGCCTAGATCTCACCAACCCTTAACATAGTTAGATTTGAGGTGTTTCGAGGGGTTTGAACTGGTGACTTTCACTTACAGAGTGCGTTAACAACACACTCCATCACCGACTGCTCTAGACCTCGGGTACTTTCATTTTGAAATTTTGAAAACAATACCAAATTTTCATTTATTTTTTTTCTATGCAACAACCATACCTCCTTAAAAAAGAAGAGACCATGTAAAGTCAATCTTACCCCTTAATTTACACTTATAGTGGATTAAAATTTAAAATGGGATATTTATTTTTTAATTTTTTAATTTTTTATGTTCGATGAAACATTGTCTTTAGACTCGTATCATTGTGCATTGCTTTTATAGCTTATACCATGCACAGTGCACCACTATAATACTGGTGCATCGTAGAGTTTAATATAGAAAACAAAATTTTCACATGCTCTTGGTGTGCTAATACATGTATGGATGTATCATTTATGGTGCACCAAATGAGCACATGTGCACCAATAAATTCTAACTTTACGAATGTATTTCCCACATTATTCAACACATGAAATAAATTGTTGGAGACACCAATTACAATGCCCCAAAAAGATGTGGTGCACCACCCACCCTTGGTAACAACATCAGGGAATGATAATACTCTGGTATTTATAGTGCACCCTAAAGATTGATCTGCTAACAAATATTAAAGCACCCSAGACTTATGGTGCAYTGCCATAAATATCACACACCGACTATTAAATCGCACTAATTTCCAATACTATTTATAAAACACAATGTACCACTAATGTACTACCACATTAGAAAGTTTAATATAACAAATGAAATTTTTCCGTGTTCTATGGTGCACTAATATATGTATAGATATATTGTTCACGATGCACCAAGTAAACTTATTCAGACCAGTAAATTCTAACTTTGGGAGCGCATTTCCCACACTATCCACTGCACAATTTTTTTTTTGTAGAAGGCACCGCTTGCAGTGACCAAAAAAACTTGTGCATTGCACACCCTTGGTAATAATGCTAAGGGATGGTAGTGCTCTCTGCAATTTATAGTGTATTTTAAAGATCGATCCCCAAGTATGGTGCATTAGCGTAAATATCAAACTAATTGTTAAATCACACCAATTTCCAAAAATATTTATAGAACTTATTAAATTAATTAGTGTGTGAATGTTAATGTAAGAGCATTGTTAATGCCGCCATTGTTAATTTATATCAGATCATGCTTCCATTTGTTTACAGATAGGCCTGGGATGATTTGGGGCGGGACAATCTTTTATTTTCAACCCACATTGGCTGAAGGAGGACTCCTTCAATACTTTGGTCAGATCGACGTGGGCGGACAACTCTAGATCTCTGTCGGGAGACCCCCAAGGTAACTTGGTCTACAAACTTGCCAACTTAAAGCTTCAATCTACCATTTGGTTAAAAGAAAAGAAAAAATCAGAACAGGCTGACATCTACAGAATCGAAAAGGAATTAGATGAACTTCACCGTCTACAGTTACAAGACTTTTCCAATAAGAATTATCATAACAGAGTTCGTGAGCTGGAGATAGCCCGATTATCTTTCCTCCAGGAAGATGAGGAAAGATGGAGACTAAAGAGCAGAATGCTCTGGCTTGCTGGTGGTGATAAAAATACCCGTTTTTTCCATCGATTTGCCAGCGCCCGCCGTGCAAAAAAGCAAATTTGGGACATTGATGTGGAGGATGGTTCAACACTTCATACACAGGAGGACATAAAAACAGCAGCTGTCAAGCATTATAAAACACTTTTCCAGGTTACCTCTGCTCCAAATCTTTCTTCACAGGTTGCGCTAGCAAATCGATTTCCAACTTTGGTGTCAATCGAGGAGGATATAGCCTTAGAATCCCCTTGCACATTGGAGGAAGTTTTGGTTGTCCTCAAGGGCTTCAAAAAAGAAAAAAGTCTTGGACCTGACGGGTGGTCGGTCGAATTATATCTCCATTTTTTTGATATAATGGGTCAGGAACTTCTGGACGTTGTGGAGGACGCTAGAACTAGAGGCATAATCAATCCTCAGCTAAACAGTACCCTCTTAGTCTTGATTCCTAAATCTAACCTTCCTAAACGTTTCATAGACTTTCGTCCCATATCACTTTGCAATCTTTGTTACAAAATTATCTCCAAGATCATAACTAATAGACTTCGTCCTATTCTGTCCAGGACTCTCTCTGAGGAGCAACTCGGCTTCCTAAAAGGAAGACAGATTCTTGATGTTGTTGGTGTAACCCAGGAATGTGTCCACAGTATAAAATCGAGGAAACAACAAGCCATCCTTCTTAAGCTAGATCTCAAACAGGGTTTTGAATGCGTCAATTGGAACTTTCTGCACCTAGTTCTCCTCCGGTGTGGCTTTGGTTTAGTTTTTACCAAGTGGATATTAGGGTGCATCTCCTCGGCAACCCTAGCTGTCCTGATTAATGGAGAAGCCACAAAAAACTTTCGTTGTGAGAGAGGGCTACGACAAGGCTACCCTCTTTCACCCCTCCTTTTTATTTTGATTCTTGAAGGGCTTAGTATCCTGCTCAAAATCAGCCAAGCAGAGGGCCACCTTTCTGGTGTTAAAATTTCGGGGCTGACTCATATTCTACATATCCTCTTTGCTGATGATGTGCTTATTTTGACCTTGGCCAGCCTTGCAGAATGGACAACTATTCACTCTCTCTTATGCACCTTCTGCGCTACCACTGGATTGGAGATAAACCTTCAAAAATCTGTCTTCATAACTCACAATGCTCATGAGCCACTTTTATCGGATTTAAAAGCGTTGTTTGGTTTTGCAACTGTTGAACTAAAGGAGGGGTTTTCTTACCTTGGCTTTTACATCAAATCCTCCAGGTATTCTAGCAGAGATTGGCTCTGGCTTATTGATAAATTTGAAAGAAGAATTCTTTTTTGGTGCAACAAGCTGCTCTCATTGGGAGGAAGGCTCATTCTCATCAAAGCCGTTTTAGAAAGTCTCCTGGTCTACTGGATGGCATTGGCACACATCCCGACTACTGTTCTTAGATCACTTAGACAACTCATCTTCTCTTTCCTTTGGTATGACAGCAAGAAATCTTCTGGTTACCATCTTTGCAATTGGGAGGTTCTTTCCAAGCCAAAGTCGATGGGCGGATGGGGCCTCCAGAATCTTCCCTTCTTCTACAGGGCGCTCTCAGCCAACACACTCTGGCGAATTCTTTTGAAGCCAGGTTTCTGGAACAAGGTAATAAAGGCAAAGTACTTTCCCCATTTACCTGTTCACTTATGGATCATATCGACAACAGAGAGACCTTCCAATGCCTCACAATCCTGGAAACATCTTTTAAAATCTCTGCCCATCATCCTCCATTGGCTCTCTTGGAACCTAGGCAATGGATATTCAATTGAAATTGGCAGAGACGCCATCTTGGGATTGGGCGGACGCGCTTTCCTCTCCACGCAGCTACTGATGCACTTACACAACAAAAGCATTTTCTTTCTACACCAGATTTCATCGACCAATGGTGGACATTTGGGCGATTCTTGGCTCAGCAGCGTAGACTTAGCTCTGGATTCGGATCTTGCAATTGAATGGGATGATTACACTCGCCTTTTAACCGAAGCCGACATCTGTCTACAGGACCGATCAGACACTTTCAAGTGGACAGGAGGGGATCGATCTGGAAACCTCACGGCAAAAAATGTTTATCGTGCCTTAGCAAACAAGTGCTGGACTTCTACAGTTGATAGATGGCGTCATAAAATTTGGAGAGGCGACTGCTCACTAAAAATAAAATTATTCGCTTGGCTCATGTTTGAAAATAAGCTGTTGATGTGGCCTAATCTTCAATCCCGGGGCTGGGTGGGTCCCGGCCGATGCATCCTGTGCAAATCTCACACTGAATCCGTTTCCCATGTTTTTATAAACTATATTTTCTTTAGAACGGTGTGGCATCTCATCACACTAGCACTTTTTCCCGGATCAATTTGGGCTGGCCCAAACGTCCCTTCTTGCTTCCAGAACTAGATAAATGTTACCACGAACCCTGCTCTGTTGCCTATTTCCCTCTACTGGCAAGTTTGGAAGACAAGAAACGAGGCCATTTTCGAGGATAAAACTCCATCAGTTCATAGAGTTGTAAATTACATTATTGTTGAGCTGGCCTCCAACAGAAAACGGTCTTCGTTTACATCTCCCAACATACTTATTTTTGCAGTTCCTCATGATAGAATAATGGCCTGGTTTGACGGAGCGGCACAACAAAGCGGCTCTCTCTGTGGGGCGGGAGGGAAACTTGTTTTAAACTCACACACTTGTTTCCGGTGGACTCTGAATTGTGGGACTGGTTCCAATATGAAGGCTGAGCTTTTAGGAGCGTGGGCGTCTCTTATCCTGGCCAGTCGTCTTCATGTCAACGAGCTTCTTCTTCTTGGCGACTCCAAAAGTACCATTGACTGGTTGATCGGACGTGCAGATTTTCAGGTAGTTGACCTCGAATGTTGGAAAGAGAGAACTCGTGCTGCAACAAAACTTATAAATAATCTCACCTTCTCCCACATCTACAGAGAACAAAATATTGAGGCGGACATTCTTTCCAAAAAAGCTTTGCACATGCCTTCGGGTCACATCCGCTACACTAGGTGGGAAGATGGCAATGAAGGTCCTTCCTCAATGATAAATCTTTGATCGAACATTCTGTTTTTTTGGGTGCTGATCATCCACAGGATAGTCATTGGTCTTGGCTGACTTGTATCTCAAAGAACTTGTATGGATTGTTTTGTCTGTCATGCATTGAGCACTTTCCTCGTATTTTCCCTTTTATGGACATTTCTCCGCACTTCTTGCCTTGTACAATCTTATATTCTTCTGAATATAAAGCGTATTTTTTTCGTTGAAAAAAAAAAAGAGCATTGTTAATGAGCACAATTAACAATGTGATCATAAATACTCACTAAAATCTAAAACGAGTTATATCTTGCTATAAACCCATCAAGAAAATGAAGAAAAGCATCATTTCAACATAAATGTCTAAGCCCTAATCATCATTCAAATGTGCTTTGCAATATCAAGCAAACAAAGTTCCCTTTCTCTAGGTCATAATTTTCTACTCTCCACTACTCATTAGGTATTAAAAGTTTTCTTAAACCTAAGGACTTTACACTTCAAACAAAGTTCCCTTTCTCTAGGTCATAATTATCAATGCACTCAAGTATAAACTTTACCAGGATTAATGTATTTTTCAATAAGGTGGAATCATGGATAATATAAAAGATACATCATGTTTACAATTTGTAAACATGGATAATATTGGACAAGGAGTTTAATAAATAATTACTTGTGTGGACTTTTAAGTAAGAGCACCATGAACATTGCATTTGCATAAAAGTATCACACTGTGTTTTCAGTGTTCTCATAAAATTAATTGTAGTGCATAGGTTATTATGTCTTTACTTAAAATGGAAAATGGGTGTACTAGTGATTTTTATACATTTTTTATGAAAAAAATAAAAATTAAGTTCGATATTTAATGAATATTAAAATGGTAATTTGCTATAGATGAAATATGCGCCTGATGAAATTTATATATGAATTAGGAATACAGACAATCACAATAGCAACAAGTTGACCCATGTAGTTTTACATGTCAATGGTAGATCCAAAAGAGGGAGAGGGATTTGTACCCTTGTCCTATTACAACTCAAACTCATCAATTTTCGAGGGAAATTGGTTGCCTTAAGTTTCATGAGGAGGCTAACTTCCTCAAGGGGAACACATATGCATTTGATGCAGTTGATCCATCATTGGGATCATGGTAGGCAAGCCTTCAAGGTTAATCCCAATTAGTGATACCAACCCACATAGGAGGATTTTATTTTATCATCAGGCTATCTAGGTGGGAGAGGATTTTCTCCATTGCCCCGATCTTCCACCTAATGTTGTCAGAGAGACTCAGTCTCCATATGTGTAGAGATAAGTCAATGCATCCATTATTAGAAAAACAGGAACGTGGAGCAATAAAATAAAACAAATGCGGAAACAAAACACAGAAGATACACAATACAAGAGAGACACAGATTTACGTGGTTCACCCAGTGTGGGCTACGTCCACCAGAGAAATTCACAGGTCCTTTCTTTATTATTATCCAGCAAAATGAAGGGATACAACCTACAGCAAAACCCGTTGTAACTTCCTCTTCTTTCTCTCATAGTCTCCTCTCTCAGAATACAATACTCACCAACATACTTAGCTGCAATATATTTCTCTCATAAAAGAGGGTTTCCTTCTAGGGCAAAAACCCTAACATAATCTCTATTGTTAGATCTGCGACCTTATAATGAACGGTCCAGATTTACAATGAAATTACAATATACTTTTACAAGGCAATTTTTGCTTCGGGGGCTTCGCCCCCGAACCCCCGTTGGGGGCCTGCTTGCCCCCAGACTCCACAGAGGGGGTACCCCCCCTCTGCACTCCCCCGCATGGAAGAGTGTACATACTTCTGGGGTGTAAATACTTCATGGGGTATAAACACGACTGAAAGTAAAAGACCTCTAAATCAGGAATATAATCAGGCTCCACAACCAACAATCTCCCACTTGGAGACTGATCTCAACAACTCCACCGTTGTTGTATATGTTGGACTCTGAACCTTCTTGGACCTGGCAAATTTCTCATCTTCATCTTCATTCTAGAAGACCAACTAAAACTGAGCAAGAACTCAGTTTCTCCCTAGTTACTCCCTTTGTTAACATGTCTGCAGGATTCTGGCTAGTGTGTATCTTTTCCAGCTTCAATTGTCCATCTTTTAAGGTGGATCGTATGAAGTGGTACCTCAACTATATATGCTTAGTCTTCGAATGGAAGGCTGAGTTCTTTGCAAGGTGAATGGCACTCTGACTGTCACAGTACAACCTGTTGTTCTCCTGCTTCTTTCCCAATTCCTCCATAAACCTTTGTAACCAAATCATCTCTTTACTAGCCTCTGTAGTAGCAACATACTCTGCCTCTGTTGTTGAAAGTGCAACAACCTTTTGCAGTTTCGAAATCCAACTTACTGATGTTCCACCTATAGTAAAAACATACCCTGTGGTGCTCCTCCTGATGTCTTTATCACCTGCCATATCTGAATCAACATATCCCTATAGAAAAGTGTTTGAACCTCCAAAACATAATGCACGTGTAGTAGTACCTCTCAAATATCTGAGAATCCACTTTACTGCCTCCCAATGTTCTTTACCTGGATTGTTCATATACCTGCTCACAACTCCCACTGCATGTGCAATATCTGGTCTTGTGAAAACCATTGCATACATCAAGCTGCCAACTGCTAATGAATATGGGAC
>ML800291.1:207505-232415 GCA_009831015.1 Picea engelmannii
GGTCACTAGGGGACTACTGTATTTACATTCTTTCGAAGTAGAGGAGGTTAAGTTCTTGTTTCTTATGATGGCTACACTAGTACATTATACCTGTGATGGGCAATGCATTAGTTACCTTATGATGTACTATGTAGATAGTTTATTTTGCATGCCTTAACTAATCAAGTGGTCTAGCATTATTTTATGATAGCTTTTGTATTGTTCTAGATCATTGTCATGGTGTGTTTGAGGGGAGACATGTCTTCCCTTTGCTTTAGAGCTATTCACTATTTTTTTAGAGGTTTTTGTTGACTAAGACAACATTTGACTACCTCCCTCCTACGTCAACAACTGATGTGTACATGTTCATGTGGGGGTAGATGTTGCCCAGAAGGGGTGAGGAAGAGTACCCATGTAGGTAAGTGATTATTGAGCAGAGAAAGGGTAGGCCTTCCTTGTGTTGTGTGGGGAAATGGAAGATAGTTCCTTGGTTGTTGATGGTTTAATGTGATGCCTCTAAGTCTCTACGATGAGTAGTTTGGTTGAGCATGAGAGCCAAAGGGTTGAGCTAAGAAATAGAGAAGTTTGTAGCTTGTTTCCTTCATCCTAGTGGCCTCATAGCCCAACTTGGGCGTGGTATTTGTAGTAGATACTTACAGTTGGGTGAAAAATCTATCTTACACGATCATTTTTGGGACCACTTTTAGCTAAAAGATAAGTGTCTTGTCGATGTCTATGAATATACAAATTTTATGTTTATATTATGTTATAAAATCAAGGTATCTTGCATGCCATGTGTGATTATGCTTGTTATTTTTATTGTATTTTAAAATTCACATATGCACATGCATTTTGTTAAATTTTGGTCCTTCCTAGATGGCTTGAATAACTAGTAATATAGATATTTAGTCTGTAAGGGCTAGAATTTTGAAGCCTGTAATCTTGGTTCGCTATTCCATGGCTGGGATCACTGGGGGGATGTTACAAGCTGGTATTGGAGCAATTTGAATGGTTTTTTGAGAGTACCCCATCCCCTCAAATGTTGTATAGAGGTGGCTTGGTATGTTACAATGAATATATCTTTCATTCACCTACATGGGTGCCTTTACACTATCGAGTCAAGCATTCAATTGATTTAATACCCGATGCTCCTTTACCCAATGTCCCAATATACATATGCTCTTTTCTATATCATAATGACTACATGGGTTCCTTTACACTATCGAGTCAAGTATTCAATTGATTTAATACCTGATGCTCCTTTACCCAATGGCCCAATATACAAATGCTCTTTTCTATATCATAATGAAGAAATCAAATGATAGATTCAAGAGGTCATCTAAAAGGGCCACATTCGATTGAGCTCCTCACCTTGTGGGAACCCAATTGTGTTGGTGTAGAAGAAGTATGGGACATGGCGATTTTGTATTGTTTATATACCTTTGAACAAATTTACCGACAAGAACTGATATCCAATCCCTTAGATTGACAATCTACTTGATCAACTCAAGGGTGCCAAGTTTTTTAGTAAGATTGATATGAACCCAAGCTACCATCATGTACCAATTGAGCAAACTAATGTATGGAGATTGTCTTCAAGACTAAAGAAGGCCTTTTTGAGTGGTGGGTCATGTCTTTTGACTTGATAATGCTCCAACATCATTCATGAGGATGATGGATATATCTTATGGTTGTTCACAAATACTTTTGTGGTCATATATTTGGATAATATCCTCATCTTCAACAAAACTTGGATAGAACATTTGAAGAACATTCAACAAATCCTTAGCACCCTATGACAACACAAGTTATATGCCAATATAGAGAAATGCTCATTTGAAATGAAAAGAAGTTAGTATCTGGGATACATCATGAATGAAAATGGTGTGTATGTGGATATAACTAAGATCCAAGTCATACATGATTGTCCAACCTTGATGACTCTAATAGAGCTTTGAAGTTTCTTGCATTTTTCTAACTTCTATCGTAGGTTCATGTTAGGATTCTCTCATATCACTTGGCCCCTAAGTCAAGTGACCAAGAGTGGGGCCAAATCCATGTTCATTTGAGCCAAGTCATAACATAAATCATTTGAGGATCTAAAACACCACTTTTGTTTAGTGCTAGTACTCACTCTACTAGATTTGCAACAACCCTTTGAGATTGAGACATATGCTTTAAATTATGTTGTCGATGCAGTCCTTACTCAACATGGACATTCGGTGCCCTATCACAACAAAACACTCTCCTATGACATGGAGATGTACTTGATTGTGTAGGTCTATCACCAATGGAAGCATTACATTCGAGGGAAGAAGACAATCATCCACATTGGTCACAAGTTTTTTAGTTCATGCAAACATATGGAAATTTATAAATGCATGCCATAAGAAATGATCCACGTACTTGCAACAGTTCCACTTGAACACCAAGAACAAGAAGGTAAACACAAATCACGTTGTAAACTATATCAGTTGACCTTCAATTATGGCACTAACCATAGTGTTCAACTCTTGTGGATATGAGACCTTCGAGCAGTCCCAATTTCATGCCAATGACCTTGCCTTTGTTGTTAGATATCAAACTTTGGGTTCAGGAAAACCAATCTTAGATTTTCATCTATAGGATGAACTTTTATGCCATCTAGGCCTTCACTGTGTTCCTTCAAGTGAGCACGAGAAGTTGATTTGGGAGGTACATTACAATGGGTGGCTGAGCACTTCAACATGGAGAAGACACTGGTAGTGTTGCAAAAGTACTTCTACTGGCCAAAACTCTGACAAGACGTTAGTAGGTATATCAAATTGTGCATTACATGTGCCATCACTAAACTTGCCATCAAGAAGTAGGGGTTGTACACTCCTCTCAGTACCCTAGAAAAACCTTGGGAGTCCATCTCTAGGACTACATGTTTGACTTGACTTCAACCAAGGATGGAAATGACTATGTATTTGAGGTTATTGAATAGTTCTCTAAGATGGCTAGTTGGACACCCTTCAAGAAGAGTATCACAATAGAGGCCATTGCTATGTTCTTCTTTGAGCATGTTTTGGGTTCATTTCGAGCTCCCACGGGTCATTATTTTAGATAGGGATATTAGGTTCCTGAGTACTTTATGGTCTATGATGGACACTAAGCTAACCAAATCAACTGCCTTCCACCCCCTAACCGATGGATATACATAGGTAGTCAATAGGATGATTGTGCATATCTTGATATTGTACAACTCCAAATATCCACACACATGAGATGAGGAGCTTCCTTATGTTCAATATAGCTTCAATAGATCCCTTCATTACTCTATTAGCCACGACCTTTTTTAAGCGTCTTTAAGGTTCCAACCATTGGCCCTAATTGATGTAGCTTTGTCCATTGCATCTACACAAGAGGAATACTCCCATGCTTAGAAAAAGGCTGATAAAGTAACCACATTTGTTGAACAAATCTAACACATCCAACAACAAATTTATGATATATTGTAGTAAGTCAATGGCAAGTACAAGTAGTGCGATGATTGGCATTGAGTTCTAGACAAGTTTCAAGTGGGAGATATGTATGGTATGATTGCATTTGCAAAAAGAATGCCTCGTACAACTCCATCAGAAACTCTGCCCACTCCAATACTGGCCTTACACTATTACTAAGGTTGTTAGTGAGAATGCTTTTGAATTAAGTATTCCCCCTTTCCTTGGCTTACAACTTGTATTTAATGTGCGGTTGCTTCAACCATATTTTCCACCTCTCTCGGACACTTCAGAGGTGTTCGAGCACTTGGCTCCACATAACTCAATCCTAACTGCATTGAGCAAGTGACAGTCAACTAGATCATGGACATCAAGATGAAGGGCACCTGCTAGTAGAGAATCCAACTCTAACGAGTTGTCAAAACAAGGTAGCTTCTTCACCAAGGCAAGTTTCTCACCAAGAGTTTGATTCATCATAAGTTTCCTCTTCTGATGGAGGAACTTGATGTAATGAAAACCATTGCTTCCAGAGGGGGGACAATTGATCCAAGTGGATAATGGTGGCTACCCACCTATTCCATCGACTCATAATGGTTCACACCTTGGTAGTTTTATTATAGTTTTTCAAGTCTTGAACTTCCAACATGTCTTTTGGGGCATTTCCCTTGCATTTTTCGCAGTTGATGTAGGCCATGCAATCAATGTCACCTACCAGACACATATAACATGTATTAAGCTTTGCAATGGTCCAAGAAATGCCCTAAACAAAGTTTGTACACAAAAATTGCACCCTTGGGAAGTTGGCGTATAAACTAGCCTCCTTGGGGCCTACATTCCTTTTGCCACATTATTTCTTGCATCTTTAGGCATAATAATAATAATAATCTAATTTTAAGGTCAGGACCAAGCCAGACACCAAATTGGTGTATGAGACCCCCTTGTTTTTGGGACAAGGGACCCCCTCTGGGCAATGATTTCACTGCTAAAGTCTACGAATGTGTACATACCCTACCCTTTGGATTTGAACATGTGACCTCCTATGAGGAAACACATGTTTTTAACCATTAAGCCCACTCAAGCTCTACCGACACATACTTTATGTTAAAAGACAGTTTTGGCCTCTCATAATGTCTTCTTACAAATGAACATAGTCGACACACCTCTCTTTAGATATAAACTACCACCATTCTAGCTAGTTTATACTATACATTTTACAATTTTGTTCCATTTCATTTATTAATAGGATTTAACTATATTATTGCAATCTCTACAATATCACAACATATTCCCATTTATATTTATACCTTCACACTATTTTCTACATAATCTAAATCACCTCACCATTTAAATAAACATAAAATTTAAAAAAAAAAACGAGATTAAATTATATATATTCAAAATACTACTTACTTTAAAAAAAAATATAAATATAAACATCTTCAAAAATTTACGAAAGACTTATATAATCCAACATTATGAAATAAGATCTTTTCTGAGTTCAACAACACTAAATATTTAAAACTCATCTCATTCGCTACGACCATCTTCCATAGGTGTATTTAACTAACAAATAAATTATTACAATTTTAAATAATTTATTAACGTTTATTATCAAAATTAAAAAAATTAATTACATCAAATAAATTAAATCACAAAATGTCAATCATCACTTTAAATATAAAGAACTTAACTAACTAACCTATTTGAATAACCTTAACACCTGTTTTACCTCATTAAATTCATAGGCTCCACTCTCTAGCTATTTCCTATGATTTACTCATGAGTAAATTTCAAACGGTTCTGTTTTTCTCTCTTTATTGTAGGTGTTCTAGGTTTTCGGAAAAAACAGGGTTTTAGGGTTTCCGGGGAAATTGCGATTTCTAGGGGAATCTAGGGTTTCAAGTCTTAAAATAGGAGAAAGAGAATACGTGAGTGACTATGTTCTCAGAAGACCGTGGTGAACGCATGGCTGGAAATAAGGAAAGCCACATGATGCATTGCATACGATAGATAAGTGCTACGGCTTTTTGTTGTTCTTTTTTCTGTGATGTATTGTGTTATAGGTTTGTTTTTGCCGCTACTAGTTGCAATCGTCTGCCTCTCCTTTCGGCCCCAAACGCATATTCGTAAATGTTGAAGGGCTCTGTTCACGAGGCACAAATCAAATTTAAGAGGCGAGGTCTATCGTTGCAGGGTCTCTTATAGGCTTCTGCACTAAGGCTTTGTTTTCGACATTTCTAATTTTTCATCAGTCTAGGTTATTAACATCTCCGAAGTTCCTCTCTTTGTCTTTATTTATTTATGTGCTGATTTTTATTATATAGGTTTCTGTGTTGAATAATCTTATAAGATGCCCTTTTTTCAGCTGCAAAATGATGTATTTTGTCGGCTTTGTTCTTGGGGCATAGAGAAAATGCATATGTGAATCCATCGATGCAGGTTCATTGTGGTAACCTTCTTTATGGCTTTTCTCTGCAACAATGATGTGCTCGTCTGTGCTTTGACCGTATTCATTTTACTTTGTAATGTTTCCATAGCACTAGGTTTTTGTTTTGGGGTGTATTTTAGCCTTCAAATCCTCGTTGAAAAATTTCTTACTAGCCAGATGTCTTTATAACGTTCTCAAAATTTCCATATAGCTATTTCAGACATAGATCCAAGCCTGCTGAAGAGGCTAGAAACCATGACTTTGATGAGCAAGAAATTAGATTGTAAAAAAATCCTTACTAGCCAGATGTCGTTATAGCGTTCTCAAATTTTCCATATAGCTATTTCACAGACATAGATCCAAGCCTGCTGAAGCGGCTAGAAACCATGAGTTTGACAAGAAAGAAATTAGGGCATATAATATTAATATTGAACTAAAATTTCATGAATGTGGTGATTACTAATATTAGGTGGCCCAGAGGTTTAGGGGATTTGTCACTAGCAAATATAAAATTGCGGATCAACTGCTCTATCCAACGGATCGACTGCTCTATACAACGAATAGTCACGTTTAGCTAGCTCTTTAAGTACATGATTGGCAAGGTCTTAATTTATGATATTCACTCAACATTGTAATCAATGATCTGATAATCTGCATTGTCTGAGTGCGGAGACTCATATGGCTACCAGCTTTTTAGATTTGGGAGAATGACCTTTTTCATCTTTGAATTAGTTTATGCTGGGGACATGAGTCCTGAAGGTGGCTTATTTTTTGGCGGATTTGACAATGAAAAGTTGTGTTTTTCTTATTCAAGACCCCAGTCTATGAAATTTGCCCTGTTTTAGAGTCATCCTATGTGGAAGACCTTTACTAAGATCGATCTCCTCACAGACTTGAGCACAAGTAAAAAACTCAGCTTTACCTGTTCAATATGTAACTAGTATTTGCCTAGAAAATAGCTGATATCTTTAAAAACTGAAAGATGCTAAAGATGAAGTGGCAGATTTGGGAGCTGAAATTAGTCTGACATTTTGTTCACCTCCATATTGGAGGGGTCAACTTTGGGGAATCATGGGTAATAAAGAGCTGCTCTTTCAAAAACCAGGGCCCCTGGAGAACTTTTTGATAATCATCATCATGATTAAACTGAATAACAAGAAACCCTTTCGAACACTACAGTTCTTTCATAATAAGATAGAAAAGTGATGACCATGAATTAGAGGTCTCTTGTGCTGGCACCTCATAGCAAAGGATTGAACTGCTTTCAGGAGAGGGCTTGGATCGGACTGCATCCTTAAATCAAACCTCTTTGAAGTTGGGGGTACTCCAGCCTCCACACATTGTTCCACTCAATGACAATGCCAAAAAAAGAGATGAGTCCTTGCAACTTGCAAGTGTGATAATAAAATAGCTAGATAGATCCTCAAGTTGTCTACCCTTGTAAATAAGGCTTTGTTGAACTACAGGAATCTTCTGTATGCCTCAGTTTTCGCATAATCAATAACAGTTACTCACAAGATTATGGAGAGAGCGTTGACCATTATCTAAAGTCTCACCGTGATTTTGGAACTCTCTCTGCATTAGTCCACCCCGGAGGAGTTATCAATAGCAGGTCTATAATCTAAGGCTTGACGAGCAAACATTTCTGCAACCAGTGATCGAGTAAACTTTTCATTAAATGCAAGCAGTGGTTGAGTAAACTTTTCATTAAAACACATGGCATGCATCCTCATTTATCTTGGATGCCGAATTGCAATACTGTGACACTGCGTGAATCATTTTGGTTAGTTGTATATCACTGGGCATGATAGTAAACCCTCTTAGCATGAATAGTGCTCTAATTGGTATCCTCAAATATCCCCACGCGGTAAGTCTCGACGCGGCTTGCAAAGCTAAAGCGGCAATTATCTGGAAACGCAAATCCATCTTAAAATTCTGTGCATTTTATTGAACCAGTCTCTTAAAAGGTAGCTGTCAAATAAGAAGCTCAGTGCTTTTCTGGTATTTTCAAATTTCACGAAGAGCGATGGATCTGGAACGGTATCTGTGTGGCTTCTTCCCAACACCTGAGGTGGGAGCTGGCTTATGAGCAGCCTTGGTAGCAAGCAGCTTCCTGGTTATTCGATATTTTAAGAGTCGTAACAACATGCCAAATAACTTCTCAGAATGATCCAACCAACGTGTAGGGCAGAACAGAGCATCACCTTGCTATCTTACAGCGATGGAGATGAGGTCACTGATACTATACTCTTGAGAGCAACGACGTTGTATCAAAGAAACAAACCCTTAATCCATTAATGGGTGCGGAGCAGAGCAGAGCCTTGCCAATCTAGCAGTGATTGACATGAGATCAGTTGCATCTTGATTCTTATTACTTCGATTCTGTTTCATAAACGGCTTGTATCACTCGAACTACACGTAACTGATGTGTTTTGATTGAATGCAAGCCAGGCACCTTAAGTTTACAGAATGTCTGTTTGTTTGTAATGTCTCCACTTTGGGACTTCATCACACTGCAGAGGTTTATGATGACCAGAGTAGCCAAATGGATGTCATAGCAAAGGGTTATTGAGAGGCATTGTGGGGTCCAGCTTGCATTGCTCATCATATTCCATCATTATGAGCCCATTTTGCACAGGTTGACTTTGGTTCCGTTGCATTCCGACGATTTCCATAATTCTGACTATTTTGAGCTATAAGTTAATTGAATTCACTAAAGAGGTCATTTTGGGCACATTACTAGAGAAACTTTTCAGTGTAATAACTCATTAGAATCGAGAGAAACAACACTACAGGATGAGATGGTGAGAAGTGACTTTCAGTGGCTAGGGAAGCCACAATGAGAGATAAGGTGTTTTTCAAAGGTAAAAAGGTTAATTAATTAATTAAAGTGATTTAATTAATTAATTAAATAGTAATAAAATGAAAGTCACTTTGGAGGGACAAAGAGAGCAAAAGGTATAAAGGAAAGGCAAGGGCCTCTACTCATTCATTCATGTATGATCATATTTTCATATTCGGCTTCTAGCTAGTGAGCCCAACATTGGGGGTTTTGAGGGTTTTGACTTAACAAACCTTAAAGGACGATTCGATGGTGAAAAATTCCACCTAGTTTGCCCCAAGCTTGGTCTCGGAGATGCAATACTTTCCCACACCATTCTAGTTCTAGACCTACTCAGTTGTAGGAGGATTCTACATTAGTTGCAGGGGCAGAGAGAGAGAGGGTGCACCAGCTAGGGTTTCTAGTAAGAGGGGCGCACCATTCATTGAGGGAGGATTCGTCCTAGTTGATGAGAGGCGATTTTGGGAATTCCAGGTATTGGGTTTTCTTTGCAGGTGTTATAGCATTATTCTTGGTGGACTCCGGAGATATTTTGGTGGTGGATTCATCAGTATTGAGAAGGACGATTTCCTAAGAGGAGGGTGCACCACATCTTGGAGGATAGCTAGATCTAAGGATCTAGCAGGTATTTGGCCTAGTTGAGCACTTGGGTTTTCATTGCCGTGCCTCGATCTATCATTCTAGTGGATTGGTGGAGCTGTTGGAGGTCTCTAGGAGAGAGGTTGAATTATTAGGGTTTCAACCATCCAGGCGGGCGCACCATACATTGGAGGAGGCTCTGATCCATAGGGTTTGAGAGGGATCTTGGAGAGTCGAGCACCTGGGTTGTTCTTGCCATCACCCAATCTATTGTTTGACATCTTTCTTGGGATGATTAGACACATTTGGCAGCAGGGCCGAATTGTTGAGAAGCTTCAACATTCTAGTAGGACGTGGCATCATCCAGTTAGGGTTTTTGCATTTCATACGGCCAGATCTACCTTGGTATTGGTTTTCATCTCTTATCCAATGTTGTTGGGAGGCTTATTTTATATTGTCGGGAGCTTTTTGTAGCAGCTCATACTTCTATCTTGGAGCCATTCCAGATCGACATCTGCATTGTAGCAGGTTCCTCTTTTATGAATAAAATCATATTTGAGATGTTTTGTCTTGTCTATCATATTGCATATGGTTGAGGTATGTCCATGATTGTATCTTCTTGTTTGTTGTTGCAAACACTCATATAAATACATTAGTAAACCCTAAGGCCGAAATCAAGAGGCCATTCAACAAGTAACACATCTAATCAAGTAGGTTAGCGAAGTGTTTGAGGAAATACCACAACTAGAAAAAGGTTTAAAGACACCCAAAACTGAGATGATCTGGGCATAATGGCTTGGGATAATTACAGTGGTATTAGAGCTTAAATCCTGCCAACCTGAGGGATCTCACATAGGGATAAATGGATAGTTGGAAAGAAATGGATAAGATAGCCTTGGAGATGACATGCTTGGAGATAACATATTCTGGCCTTAGTGAGGAAAATCGAGCTCTCGTAACCTTTCCTCAGTATGTAGCCTTTAGAAAGCCCGATTGGAGCAAATGTGATGTTTTACATGGGATCATCATAGCAAATAAAAAGAAAAAAGAAGTAGCTAGATGGTAGGAAGAACAGAGATACCCTGCACCCATTAGGAGCTCGCAACCTTGCTACAGTTGCAAGGGGCCGTGGGAACCAGATCATAGGTGCAGGGGTAAGGACCAGGAGCACACTGTTGAGGCACACTATGACAATGATGATGAGATGTGTGAGGATGGAGCGATAGATGATGATTTGGGACAGTCTGATGATGATAATGACTCTTGCACAAAGGCTAGTGATAGTGACTCTTGTACAGAGGATGATGCTACTAGCACACTTGTGGAGGATGATGACCCTTGTATAGTGGATAGGCAGCTGGATGGGCAGGACGATAGCACCAGTGTCTCAACAGACATATCACATACCATTGATGACCTTACGCCTCAACAGAGTGGTGACACTAGTGATGATTCACACGTGTTAGCACCTAGAGATGATGAGCTTCCTATGATGGTAGTGACACATATGTCATCCTTCCAGACACCTCTGATAGTCACGTCACATGAGGTGGTCAGTGACATGTCAAATATGATTGAGGAGCCTTGTGTGAGGGATGCACACCACAGACATGTAGATTCACCGATCCAAGAAGAGATATAGGGAGTACAGACAGTTGACCCTACACATACAGATCAACATGAGGAGATTGAGTCACAACTTTTGGAGACTCCATTAGTTGAGCAAATGGTGGAGACTGACAGGTTGATGGAGCACTTACTTCCATGATCGGCCTGCATTGATGAGGATGCACTCTTTAGTATTCAGGATGACCATAGCACGTGTTTGGACACAACTATATGGGATCCATGCGCAGATGATAGTAGCAGGGTGAGTGCACAAGAGGATACGACTGCTCACACATGATACAGGGTGATTTAGTAGGAGATAGCACCTAGTGATGGGGTGCAATGGCATACAGGAGAACCCAACAACATAGTAGACAATGGGCAGTTCAACACGTTATCCTATGTTGAGAGTGTCTTTGGGGACTCCAGAGTTGACATTAGCAGGACTGACACTAGCAGTGAGGGATATGAGGTGGCACCGCAACATGACCGTGATTAGGAACCACACCACTTAGCAACACAGTTGAGAGTCAGTGAGGATATGATCATGGCAACCACCATGCGCAGTGATGCCATGCATGCATTGATGGCAGATTACTGCTAGAGGGCATCAGTGGCACATGGCAGCTCAGATGGAGGATTTTTCATGGATGATTTTCACACTCTCAGGAAGAGTGTCTATGATGAGGACTGACTACCAACAGTTGTTAACAGACAAGGACTACCTACTGGGGATTGACGAGTTGTATCACAAAGCCTTGAGGGGGCAGGAGTTGGAGGTAGATTGACTCACTCAGGAGTTGGAGAGCACTCGAGGATTCTTGAGAGGCACACAGACAACCCTTCAAGAATCAGAGTCCAGATCAGAGGAGCTTCTTGAGAAGATTCGTCAGATATCCACTTCATCTATCCTGGTGGACACTCTGATATATCCTTCGGTCACATGGCTAGAGGATGTTGGTGGTCTAGCAGAGGAGCACCAGTTGATGGAGGACACTTGAATTTGTGTTTCGAGAGCAGTTGACCTCGATGTAGAGGTTGATCTAGCAGTACACCTCGGATCTATGATGCAACATGAGTCTGTAGGAGACGACGTGAGTATGTCGGAGCATATGGTGATGAGGGATAGTTCATAGAGTCATGCCGAGATGTATGGTGGCATTCAGAGGGGTATAATACCTTGTAGGGAGGAGACACACTTAGGGGAGTATGCAGATGTCACTCCTCTGCAGCAACACAACACATAGTTGTGGGAGATCACCTTCACCATTTCAGTAGTTGCATGGGAGATGAGAGATGGATGTTGGTTGACCAGTAGTCGGAGGGGTTACTTCCGGTTGTAATGGATGGTTGAGATTCAGTGATAACCACAGGGGAGCATCTATCATGGGTATCGATGGACGAGCTTCTGGTCGAATCCTTGGGATTGACCAAAGCATGTGACACCTTCCAGTCCTACAGTCAGTTGCAGATGTTTCTATTAGCCTGTCCTGACACTTTTATCATAGACAACAACATGAGGAGGGATAGGCTGTGGCTAAGGGCATGGAGAGTGAGTAGGCTGAGACTACATGACATGAGTACTTTTACGGCATACAACAGGGTAGAGGTGGATCGTGTTAGACAAATAGTTGAGACTTGGTGCGTGATGGTGAGGATCATAGACCAGGTGATGACATATGAGCACAAAGGGCTTCCGACAGTGATCAGTCCGACACAGGAGCAACTAGCGAAGATTGGAAGTGATAAACTTCCAAGTTTGCCATGGTATCCGGGAGTTCACTTGGTTAGCAGGATGTTTCACTACATGACGATCCAGGTTGCACCAGAGAGCCACACACTCCACCTTGGGTTGGTTTGGAGTGGGCCTGCAGGAACTTGTCCTATAGGGTGAGACCTTTTCTCCCTCTTGATCATCATGATAGGGCATGAAGATGTTTGGACAAGTACTTTTTCTACAAAGGTGTCTTTACTGATACAGTTTCTAGACAACAGGTTTAATGGGCACAGGTATTTCAGCTGGAGGACCCAAGAGAGGAGGATTCAGGATGTATGTAGGGGGCATGCAGTCATGGTTAGAGTAGTGCAGGGTCAACAAGGTGATCTTCGACAGAGATTAGCATGGGACCCCGTGATTGTAGGATTGAGCATTTCACTGACTGACAGGGGAGAGTGGACCATTGCAGGGGAAAGTTATTCTAACTTTCCATTGAACTTCAGTGTTGAGAGGAGCGCATCGCTTGCGGGTGTCTCACGAAGGTCTTGCAACACCACATTCAGGCATCAACATGAGTAGTGGCTGGAGGCCGTATGGATCTTGGTAGAGACCTGGAGGATGGATTCATTTCGGGATGAGGCCATGTGTCATATGCAGGAGACTCCCGGAGTTGGTATATTTTAGGGTTATGCTTCCCAGGGGTTAGCAATCCATGACTTGATATGGGACCCAGGGGGTAGAGTGCATGAGTGTTCATCTTGGGATGGGTTCTACTGTGTATCCCACAGGTGGACATGGGATCCTGGTATTTTATTTGAGGGGATTTGGTTATTGCTTGAGGACAAACAATTTTCTAGCAGGGAGGACTGTATTGTCCCCATTTTGGGACATCATCACAGTGCAGAGGTTTATGATGACCAGAGTAGTCAGATGGATGTTATAGCAAGTACAAGGGGTTATTGAGAAGCATTGTGGGGTCCAACTTGCATTGCTCATCATATTCCATCATTATGAGCCATTCCACACAAGTTGGCTTTGGTTCCGTTGCATTTCGACGATTTCCATGATTTTGACTATTTTGAGCTATAAGTTAATTGAATTCACTGAAGAGGTCATTTTGGGCACATTACTTGGAGGAACCTCTTAGTGTAATAGCTCATTGGAATCAGGAGAAACAACACTACAGGATGGGATGGTGAGAAGTGACTTTTAGTGGCCAAGGAAGCCACAAGGAGAGATAAGGTGTTTTTCAGAGGTAAAAAAGTTAATTAATTAATAATTAAAGTGATTTAATTAATTAATTAAATATTAATAAAATGAATGTCACTTTGGAGGGACAAGGAGAGCAAAAAGTATAAAGGCAAGACAAGGGCCTCTACTCATTCATTCATGTATGATCATATTTTCATATCTGGCTTCTAGCTAGTGAGCCTAGCATTGGGGGTTTTGAGGGTTTTGACTTAACAAACCCTAGAGGACAATTCGGTGGTGAAAGATTCCACCTAGCTTGTCCCAAGCTTGGTCTCGGAGATGCAATACTCTTCCACACCATTCTAGTTCTAGACCTACTCAGTTGCAGGAGGATTCTACATCGGTTGCAGGGGCAGAGAGAGAGAGAGGGCACACCAGCTAGGGTTTCCAGCAAGAGGGCGCACCACATCTCGGAGGATAGCTAGATCTAATGCTCTAGTAGGTATTTGGCCTAGTTGAGCACTTGGGTTTTCATTGCCGTGCCCTGATCTATCATTCTAGTGGATTGGTGGAGCTGTTGGAGGTCTCTAGGAGAGAGGTCGAATTATTAGGGTTTCAACCATCTAGGCGGGTGCACCATACATTGGAGGAGGTTCAGATCCATAGGGTTTGAGAGCGATCTTGGAGATTCGGGCACCTGGGTTGTTCTTGCCATCACCCGATCTACTTTTTGACATCTTTCTTGGGGTGACTGGACACATTTGGCAGCAGGGCCTAATTGTCGAAGAGCTTCAGCATTCTAGTAGGACGTGGCATCATCCAGTTAGGGTTTTTGCTCTTCATCCGACCAGATCTACCTTGGTATTGGTCTTCATCTCTTATCCAACCTTGGGAGGCCTATTTTGTATTGTCGGGAGCTTTTTGTAGCAGGTCATACTTCTATCTTGGAGCCATCTGTTGAGCATTCCAGATCGACATCTTCATTGTAGCAGGTTCCTCTATTTCATGAATAAAATCATATTTGAGATGTTTTGGCTTGTCTATCATATTGCATATGGTTGAGGTATGTCCATGATTGTATCTTCTTGTTTATTGCTGCAAACACTCATATAAACACATTAGTAAACCCTAAGGCCGAAATCAAGAGGCCATTCAACAAGTAACACATCTAAACAAGTAGGTCAACGAAGTGTTTGAGGAAATACCACAACCAGAAAAAGGTTTAAAGACACCCAAAACCGTGATGATCTTGGAATGGCTTGGGATCATTACATTGTTTCATTGTAGGCAACACTACATCGTTGCCATCAATCCATAGCATCAAACCATAGGCTCTCACTGTGGCGTCTCTCGAGCAAAGCATGAGAGCATGACGCTTCACTGCCTAACATGAGACCATTTTGTCATCCATCTTTGGTCAACACATGATAGTCTATGAAGATCATGTCTTTGGTTTACCAGATGTTCACATCTCCAAATGCACTGATGGTACATCGTTGCCATCAATCCATAGCATCAAACCATAGGCTCTGACCGTGGTGTCTCTGGCAACATCAAACCATAGGCTTTGACTGTGGTGTCTCTTGAGCCAGGCATACTTGAACATTTCACTGCCTAACACTGCCTAACATGAGACCATTTTGTCATCAATCTTTGGTTAACACATGATAGTCCATGAAGATCATGTCTTTGGTTTACCAGATGTTCACACATCTCCAATGCAATGCTATGACTAACACACAGAGTCCATCACATTGCCAAGTCACATTGTCCTCTATCAAACACTACTAGGTAGCACCTTGTCGGTTCCCTGCCCCTACTAGGCAAGCCATCCTAGTTTATTGCCCTAACTGTCTCATGAATCATTGTGAGCTGACCACCAAGGCTATTGAATTGTATGGACTTGTAAAGCATCCTTAGTCATGTTGCCCAATGCGTCATGCTATTGTTGATGGCAACTTAAGTTGGGTCCTTACATTCTTCCCCATTTGAATTGTTAATGGTCTTGTCAAAATGTCCCCATCAACTCTTCTAATGAAAAGGGTGTTGGTGGTGAAGAGACTTCCATAATTTCTACATTTCGATGTCACTTTGATACCACTTCTCACGGTCCTACAATGTTGCCATTTTTTTTTTACTTTAGGAACATGAGATTGTGCAGCACTACCTTGCCTTAATCGCAGGGGCTTGGCTAGCGTGCACCTAGTACAACCAGAGTATGCCTCTTTGCGTAAGCTCTGCCCATAATTATGCCTTGAGCTACAATGTGTTAGATTGCAACCAAGTTCAACCAATTGTTGCCTCCCTTGAGCCATGCATACTTGAACAATTGGCCAATTGGTCGTCCAACATGAGAGTGTGGTCATCTATTTGGGCCAACACATGATAGTCCACGGAGATCATGTCCCTAATTTGCTAGGCATTCACATACCTTCAAAGCACTTATCAACATTATTGCCTTGCCACAATCATTCACACAATCCAAGACATTGCCAAGTGACACCATCCTCCATCACATTGCCAAGTGACACAATCCTCTGTTGAAACCTGTGATGTAGCACCTCATCAGTTATCCACACTTGCTAGGTAAGACATCCTTGGTTCTCCTAGCTTTGGTGCTAACATTGTTCTAACTGTTTTGTGATTGCCACCCACGAGTCGGTCATCAAGACTACCAAATCAGTCATCAAGACTACCAAATCATATCATATGGACTCGTCATACACCCTTTGTCACACTTTGCTCAAAGTGCTATACACCCTTCATCGTGTTTACTCAAAAGTGTCATCCATCATTTCATTGCCAATGACACCTCAAGTTGGGTTCTTACAACCTTTTTCTTCTTAAGCTGTTAGGGTTTTGTAATGTGCTGAATTTGACGAATGGCAAATGGAAATTTTCCAAATTTGAATTGCAGAAAAGTACTTAATACTTAATCGAATTGAATAAAATTTCCAAATTTGAATTGCAGAAAAATACTTAATCGAATTGAATTACTCTAAAAATTCACAAATCTATTCGGGTTTTGTAATGTGCTGAATTTGACGAATGGCAGATGGAATTTTTCCAAATTTGAATTGCAGAAATACCTAATCGAATTGAATTACTTTAAAAAGTCATAAATCTGTTAGGGTTTTGTAATGTGCTGAATTTGACGAATGGCAGATAGAATTTTTCATAAATCTGTTAGGGTTTTGTAATGTGCTGAATTTGACGAATGGCAGATGGAATTTTTCCAAATTTTGATTGCAGAAATACCTAATCGAATTGAATTACTTTAAAAATTCACAACTCTGTTAGGGTTTTGTAATGTGCTGAATTTGACGAATGGCAGATGGAATTTTTCCATATTTTAATTTCAGAAATACCTAATCGAATTGAATTACTTTAAAAATTCAAAACACTTGTATTTTTTCACTAAAATGAGGCCAATACGGTTGTATTCTGTAACAGTTTAAATTCAGACACGGATTTCATAGTAACAGTTCCAAATTGCATAAGATATGTCCATATTACATCAGCAACAAACGAAGCACAGAATCTTACTCTCCATATAACGAGTGCACTGTCCAAATCAAAATTCAGGTCCTATTTTTAATGCAAAATATGAAGCTCAACGTTTTGCCCCTTTTTTGTTCATTGAAATCAATGGGAATCAAAATCAAAGCTTTTTGATCGAAATTCTGATAGTCCTATTTTTTATTTTTTTTTGCACATATTAGATTCATAAATTGCATAATCTGGATGCAATAATTTTTTTTATAGCTTGCTTAATTCAGGATATCGTCATCAATTTCAGTTAAACGATTGATCCCTGAATTTTGGTAAGAGCCAATCAGAAAAAGACAACTTTAATGCTTTGCCCCTTTAACCCTTTATTCTGCTCCCAGAATACATACCATGTGCACATTTATAGATGGTCAGCCCTACAGCAAACGGTGGAAATCCCAACAAGTTTCTCATTTTTGATCAATCAAACAGTTAAAGCCATTAAATGCACCATGTAACAACCTTCTACATTATCATAATGTCCCTGTAAATTGTGATAAAAATATTAAATATGTAGGGCTAACCTTTATGGACAGAATGCAGGTGGGTGGCCAGTAAGTCTTAAGTCTTGAATAGAAGTTGAATATTCATTAACTAAAGAGTGGAATATTCATTCATTAAAAGTGATTTGCATTTATAAATTAACAAAAATGCCAAATGCAAGAGCAAATTATTTCTATATATATTCAAGGTACAAAATTTCATTCTTCCATATACCTTGACACAATTGCTATTCCTGTCCTTAAGTTTCTTAATAACATAATTAATACAAGTTTTTGAGGGATTTTTCACCTGAAAAAAAAAGTGGCTGATTTTTATCCCATATATGTAGATTTTTTTGCAATTGAAGGAATGTAAATCACTATAAATATATCATAAAACCCTGTTTTATTAGTCCCTCCAAAAGGAGGCACTATAGTTTTTGCTTGGAGCGTTTTGTGACATTATTTGGTTCGAATTTATCATAAAACCCTGTTTTATTAGTCCCTCCAAAAGGAGGCACTATAGTTTTTGCTTGGAGCGTTTTGTGACATTATTAGGTTCGTTTGGCAAAATTTAAAGAACCTAATACTGAGGATTATATGTATGTACTTTCAAATGTAAATCACTATAAATATATCATAAAAGTCTGTTTTATTAGTCCCTCCCAAAGGAGGCACACTATAGTTTTTGCTTGGAGCGTTTTGTGACATTATTTGGTTCAAATATATCATAAAACCCTGTTTTATTAGTCCCTCCCAAAGGAGGCACTATAGTTTTTGCTTGGAGCTTTTTGTGACATTATTTGGTTTGTTTGGAGACAACTGTATTCGATAACCTATGTTCGGTATTACTTTGCTTTATTTTCTTTTTAATTTCCAATTTTTAATACTAATAAAATTATTTTACTTATTTTATAATTTCACTTACTCAATTTCTGATTGGTTAAAAGCATTGTGATTTGATTGCCGTGGTGTAAGCAAATTTATTTTTGCTCTTTTTACAATTAAAGAGCAATTAAAAAAATAATACTACAAATTAGGTTACTGGTGTGGTTACAGGTGTACACAGGTTACTGTAGTCGAAGTTTGGGTGCACTCGAGGTTTTGGCAGTCAAGGACACACTATCTCACCCACTGGCCAGCGGCTCACCGCCATGTATGCACACCTTCCTCCATGCCAAACTCATCATCTGTAACTTTTTTCAAGGTTGAACTTCATCCCACCATACCATCTTCTTGTTGTTATACTCACTGAAACACTTGCAACTTTTCGCAAGGTTGAACTTCATCACACCATACCATCTTCTTGTTGTTATACTCACTGAAACACTTGCAACTTTTTGCAAGGTTGAACTTCATCCCACCATACCATCTTCTTGTTGTTATACTCATTGAAACACTTGCAGGCGGTGCAACCCAGACACTTCTCACTGGAGCAAGTGTAGCAAGGATTTCTGTATGACAACAATTCAAAACTTTGTGGGAACGAGTGGACTGTAAACTGTTGAAGGAGTCGACAATGACTGTTCTTCAAAGGCACACTTTTAACATTATGCCTTCTGAAATGATGGAGAACTTGGATCTGGAGGCAGTGAGGAAGGCTCACAGGGTTGATGGCCCAACCTCCATCCTTGCTATCAGCAATGCCAATCCTCCGAATACGGTCGAGCAGTTATCTGTATTACTACTTCAAAATCACCAACGACGGTATGACAGAGCTCAAGGAGAAATTCAGAAGAATCTGTAAGTGAACTTTTTTTTTCTGTCCATATTCATAATCTAGTCGGACATTAAATTTAGGTATTTCTTATTTAAGAACACTGTGAGATACACTGTAAGTGTAATCTACACAAATATTGGCATCGTAGTTATAGTTTCCTCCCACTCCACAACAAGCTCTAATGGTTTCATTGAACACTGCATGCATTGACATTGGCGTTAGATCACTTAGAAATGGAAGGGAATAAATTAAAATGATCTATATAAACATCCAAATGGTCTATTGATCAAATTTGTAGTTCGCACCATAGGTGGAAGGGTGAGCCATTAAATCATGGACCATGTTGTAATTATTGACGTAGATTATGTTTGCATCCTTGAGCTAACTTCTCACGTATGAAAGTTTTTTTCGGAGCTTCTCACGTATGAAAGTTTTTTCTGAGCAGAATATTGCAGTAGAGGACTGCACCGTTGAAGGAAATAGAGCAATTGTCCTTGTCAAAAATCATTGGGGGCAAGAGAGGCAGAAGGGCTGGCAGCCTTGAGGCCTAGACAGAGAGCAACACATTCTTTTCAGTGACAAATCATGTTTGTGGATGGTAAGGATGTTAAATAGTAACCCCAAGAACACAAGGCTTGAACTTGTAAACTCTCCCTTACCTAAAAATTATAAACACTTTTTACTAATTATGCTATCTCATTGGGCTAATCAATATCAATATCTGACTATATATGATTAATCAATATCAGACTATATATCTCTATGTATTTAGCGATGCAATATAATCTTAAAATATTTAATAAAATATTCTGACTATATATGATTAATCAATATCAGACTATATATCTCTATGTATTTAGCGATGCAATATAATCTTAAAATATTTAATAAAATATTGTTTGGTTTGTTTACCACAGTCACATATAATCTTAAAATGTTTAATAAAATATTGTTTGATTTGTTCACACCATAGTTACCAAGTTAGAGTTTGAATTTGATTCTCTACACTTTATTGATATTAAAATATGGTATTAAAACAATTATAATATACAATTTATTGATAATATACATTTTATTGATATTAAAATATGGTGTTTAAATCATTGATAATATGCACTTTATTGATATTAAAATATGGTATTAAATTTTTTATGGAAAAAAACTGAAATGATGATGAGATCCATAGCAGAGGTACACAATTATATGCAATTTTTTTTGATAGAAAATGTGATTGCAAACTTTTTCGTAAAAAAATGTGATCAACTATTGGTATACCGGAATTGGTAATTATGGTTTATATTTGAGTTTTTTAATTCATAATAAATATGATTTTTTAAAAATCATTTTATATTATTTTAAATTTTATATTATTTCATAAAATGTTGTTAAGTTGAAAACATGTGTATTTTTCTTTTCAGTATATAATAAAAATATAAATTTATTCATTTATTTATAAATATTTATTAAAATAGAATAAAAAATTATAATAAAATAACATTTATATCATTTTATGTAATCTAAATTCAAGTTTATAATAAGAATATAGATTTATTCATTATAAATATTCATTAAAATAAGATAAAAATTTATAATAATCATTTTTATATACTCCAAGTCGGTGACAAGTTTCATTTCTAAGGAATAAATTTACCTCATTATAGTAAAATAAATAAATATAATCAGATTTGTTTCACAATAACCTATCTTCACAATATTGATCTCAATGTGTACACTAAAGTTACTTTTCAAGGGGAAATCAAAATATGACTTAAATGATTACAAAACAATTTTAAAAGGCAAGTAAAAGGGATAATTACAAAACCATTTTAAATGCAGAGAAACAATATTTTACTATTTTGTGATTTAGAGAAAGACACCAACAAGCAAGCTTTGCTCAGTGAGATCATGAGTTTCTGCAAACAGAGTGCCATAGTTAATAACAAGGAATATAACCGAATCACTATGATTGAACTAGCAATGCCACTTTCTTGTATGAATGTTTTAGGAAGTCTTTTCTCTCTAAACAATCGTTCTCTACAATGTGCATTCAGATTAGCTTTCAGCTCAAAAATTCTTGTCCAAAAATCTTCCCAGTGAAATAAGGACCACAAACCTCTTGGAAAATATATGTGTTTTCTCTTAAGAGGTCACAAGTTCAAATCTAGAAGGGGGTAGGATATGTATACCTTCGTAGACTTTACCAGTCAAATTGCTGGGCAGAGGGAATCCCTTGTCCCATAAACAAGGAGGTCTCATACACCAATTAAATGTGTGGCTTAGCCGTGACCTTAAAAATAGATTATTATTATTATTATTATTATTATAAAATGGAAAGTAAATGTATAAAAAATTCATTTTATTGCAATGCATCTCATCATGAAATGTCTTTTCAAAACACAACATATCACTGCTTCAATGCGAATTTCAGTGGAGTTTCAACCAGCGTCACAAAACTATATCCTACTGGTCATAGGGTTTGGATGCGTGGATTCTTCCCGCAACTCCACATATAGCGTCGACTGGTTTGGTCCAAGGTACCTTCTAAATGTAGAGTTGTCAATTAGAGTTTCTTGGCTTTCGACATCGTGGGTTGAGATGAAAAATACATAAACAAGCTATGAATCTAAGAGTCCATGCACTTTTCATCCATGTCTCTACCAAACTTTGCTAATGTTATCTTGGGATCCAAGCAAAAGGGTGATAGATCTGTGGATGAGGGCCCCTTCATTGCAAAAGGATCTAGAAGACAATCTATAGTGTGTCATAATTTAATTGAAGTAATAGTTAAGTAGAAATCTCAAAGTTGAAATTAGAGGTAGGTTTATTTTTGTTGGGTGTCATGAATGTAGAATTTGGTGGATCCATTGAGGAATAGGCCTTAGAAACAAAGTGTAAATCAAAATACAATGACTAATGAAACCACAACAATTTATTGAGGAATAGGCCTAGTTAGGTGAGGTAGATCGAGTGTCACCTCCAATGGAAATATGCAATAAGGGACATCTACCTAGGAACAAGCCTCACGTTGTGTAGATTTGAGAGTTGAAATTTGCAATTTTTTTTTTCATCTCTAGGAACTTTGATGCTCTAATACTAATTGATAGTGGTTTCATGAGTTAAGAGAAAATAGAGAATTTAGAGAAAACCAATGTTTATAGTGTCTCATAATTTAATTGAAGTAATAGTTAAGTAGAAATCTCAAAGTTAAAATTAGAGGTAGGCTTATCTTTGTTGGGTGCCATGAATGTAGAATTTGGTGGATCCATTGAGGAATAGGCCTCATAAACAAAGTGTAAATCAAAATACAATGACTAATGAAACCACAACAACTTATTGAGGAATAGGCCTTGCGAGGTGAGGTAGATAGAGTGTCACGTCCAATGAAAAATGCAATAAGGGAGATCTACCGAGGAGCAAGCCTCATGGTGTGTAGATTTGAGAGTTGAAATTTGCAATTTTTTTTTTCATCTCTAGGAACTTTGATGCTCTAATACTAATTGATAGTTGTTTCATGAGTTAAGAGAAAATAGAGAAATCAGAGAAAACCAATGTTTAGATAATAGGAACTTTGATGCTCTAATACTAGTTGATAGTTGTTTCATGAGTTAAGAGAAAATAGAGAAATCAAAGAAAACCAATGTTTAGAGAATATGTTTTGGCAAATGAACAACACAAAGTCCTTCATTTTATTTTTATTTATATATTAAAGATTAACCATTGGATCACCAAATTGGCCAAATCAAACATACATTATGAAATTTATTTAATGTCGGGCACTTAATTAGTTGTTAAAATCTAACTACTCTAGCTAATAAATACAAACCAACTCAATAAAGACTAATATGGCTCCATTAATGTTGTAGAACACATAATCCTTTTTCATTCTTGAAAATATTTCATGGGAACACTACCATTTTGATGTCCAACCTTCATCTAGATTTTTAAATATTCTTCCATGCTCTTGAGCTACTTGTTCCTACCTTCTACAACACCTAAAAGTATCTCTGCTTTGGTTTGGTTTCTCCTTTAAAATCTTGTTGCTTTGTCCTAGGGTATTTCCATTGGCTTAGACCCCTTCAACACTTGGGATGATTCAACCCTGATACCTCAAGGGGGGTTCATGATAGCTAGGGAAACAGAGGTACCATTGTTATGAGAGCACTTTGGATCACCATACAACATTTCATTGTTTTAACATTTATATGGTAGATCTAGGTGTTTTTATTGCATTGCATCAAAGATAAGGATCAAACTTATTTTGTTGGAAGGTGTATTAACTTGTGTAAGTTTATTCGGGTAGAGTAAATCTCCCTTGGAGGCCTTAGGTAAAAACTTTCATCTTCAACCCAAGCAAATTCAACACCTATAGTAACATTCTTCTAGATGATTTCCTTCCTTTTTCACCTCTCTTTAATCTTTAGCACTTATATTAATTAGCTCACCCAGGAAAAATGGTAAATTAACCATAGTTAGCTTGCCTTTCCTTTGTTGATTGACTATTACTTATGTATGCTATTAATACCTAATTGAATTACCCTAAATATATACAACTAGGTTACATAATTAACTCTAAAATCCCTAATTAACTTAGTAGCCTTCCTTCCTCTCTTCTAAGGTTTCTTGATTTATCTCTAACATGTGGTGACTCCATTCTCTCCTTTCTCATTGTGGTAACCTGATGCCTTACTCTATGCCACGCTAGAGATTTCTTGTAGTGTACTTTATTTATCGATCCTATCTCTATCAAAGCTCAATTCCAACATGCTCAACTCATTTACCTTGGTTTGTAATAGGCATCGATTGGCCTTGAAACCATTCAACACATAATTATCAGGTTTTACTTTGTGCAACTTGTAGTCGATCTTGACAAAACTAAAGTATAATATCTTTGATATTTTAGTGGCCTTTTGTAATCCAACCTTTTGGGTCCTTTCGTTCATCCCATCATGTCTAAACCTTTTTCACAATCTAATGAAGAGGTTGCACCTATATATGTCATAATTGTAACCTTGATGGGTACCACTATAGAATAAATCTCGTTTGATCCCTCTACTACATATTTGATCCTTTGCTTGAGTTCTTCCTCTACAAAGATTCCTTTCCTGAATGGTGCAACGAGGAATGCCTTCCTAGATATGCGTAGTTTTTTTTTCCAATGATCGCTTCCAATTCCCTTATGTATCATTTTTTTTCTTAATTTCAATTCACATCTCTTGCTTGTTTCCCATCAAATCATCATTTCTTAGAAGTGTTCTTGTGATCCGGATTTATGTCGGAACACAATGAAATACAGAAATACACATAAACGCAGAGATGCAGTGGAAATAAGACTTCATTTCATTAATAACAAA